>JAJIBD010038605.1:0-19559 GCA_021461705.1 Cryptotis parvus
TGATTATCACCCAGGGCTTGATATGTCCTCAAGCAGGATACTAAGCAAACCATTAACAATGCAATTTATATGTTAGAAAACTTCAGGCATCTTGACTAAAAATTTTCTTTTGTCCCATCACTGGGCAATGCTTTTTATTACTGTTTTTACGCACGGTAAAATAGATTGCATGTGAAAAAATTATGCATAACCACATTTTTTAATAATGCTACTGTAATCATTTCTGTAATTATGATATGAAAGCTAATGCTGCAGAAGCTGTTCCTGTGGGATGGTTATTTCACTAGTTCTAATGATGGCTTCTATTGAAAATTTGTCTGCAAAGGGCCTAATAGCAGATACCCTCCCTGGTGATATAAGCGAGTTTTTTACAGATGATGCTGTTAATGAGCTTGATTTATTATGTTGGCGATACAGTCCGACAAGTTATTTGGGGATTTAGACATTTGGATTCCCTGTCTTTCATACATCTCTCACCCAATTACTTGAGAAAGAAATGAAATGTTAGAATTTGAACGAACAAGTACTTTGTAGAGTAATATGATAACATGTCATATTTCCTTATATAAAAAATTCTCCTGGGCACAAAGTCAAATTGTGTATTAAATACCAAGAACAAGTCATATAAAACTGTTAATTGAAGAAATGATCTAATTTTCAGTAAGGAACTTCCATGTTCTGAGAGTTGTCTAAAACATCACAATGAAGAGGTCCCTTAAAAAATTTTTTACAAAGTGTGGTGAAACAGTTCTTCCAATATTGAGCATGTGGCTTTACATTGGTTCCTATGTTTATGTTCATTGCTGCCAGAAAATGCCCATTGTCCCCTGTTTAAGCATGTTTTAAAGAAATAAAAATGTTCTTTATTTTTTTGCTTTTTTTGGGTCACACTTTCGGAAATGCTCAGGGTTCTCCTGGCTCTGCACTCAGGAATTACTCCCAGGCTGCTCGGGGTACCATATGGGATGCCAGGGATTGAACCTGGGCCAGCATGGGCTGGCTGCATGCAAGGCAAATGTCCTACCTGCTGGGCTATAGCTCCAGCCCCAAGAAATAAAAAGGTTCTATACCCAAACTATCATTACACCAAGTATAGATCTGCTGTTGTGGGAATCTAGTCTTATGAGAATATTTTCCCCAAAGATTGTCCTCCAAATATAATCCCAGGTAATATGGTGCCCATAATTCTGTCCTGTGAGCTTTAAGAATGACTTTTGTTCATTCCATTTATGCTAAAAATACTAGCAGGTCCAGTGTACTGAGTGCATGCTCTGTACATGGAAGAGCAAGGTTTGATTTTCCTAGCATTTCATCTCAAGCACTACTGGAAATGTGCTAAAAACTATGAGCCCTTATGCACTGTATCTGTGGCCCTAAAAAATGCTTCATGAAGACAACACATTGGAGTTTTCAAAGATTTCTTAACTCGTCATTTCATAAACGAATTATGTCAACTAAGCTATTCTGTTTTGATTTGAACTTATGATAAACCACTGATCATAACTGGCCTGACCCTTGTACTCTCTCTTATGACTGAAAGAAACTTGTCAACAATAATTCTTGGTAAACTTTTGAAAAGATTAAAGGTTTGATACTTACAAGATATGGAAATTACATCAGGGTGTGCATTATAGCCCCAATGTGAGGTAATGAGGGAGAAAAAGAGAGAGAGAGAGACAGAGAGATGTATAAAGAGACACACAGAGACAGAAAGGATAGAAGGCTGTGCTTTTATTCAGATTAATAAAGTATCACTTGTTTTTCTGGTTTATCATTATTTGCTCAGTGGGCACCCAGTATTAAGTCTCCATTGACTGGGATTGAGGTTCATTATTGTTACTCTTTTTTGGCATAATGGGATACCATGGGTAGCTTCTGCCAGGATCATCCTTTAGAGAAATTTAAAACATAGAAAGTGAGACTCTGTTTAGGGTTTTAATTAAAGTTGTATTGATTTGCTCAGTGGCTTTATAGCACTATATACATCTCAGGGGAGAGCAGCTCTACCCCTCCTCTACAAATTAAGATCACTGCACCACACTAAAGTTTTAGAGCCATTATATCCCTTTATCTGGCCTTCCCCAGTCTTTAACCTTCTGGCAATATCATATTTTTCTGAAAGTAGATATTTATGATGGGCAGAGTGATAACACCAGAGGAAAGGTGCCTTACACTCAGTCAGCAGTTAGATTCCCCAGCATACATATTCAAGCACCTCCAGGAGTGATGTCCCAGCTCAAAGTCAGAAGAAATCCTAAGCATTTCTGGGTGTGGCATGCAAAATAGATCAGTAGTTTTGTTAGATAATACTTTGATTGCTTCACGTTTATTTAAATTTCACATCTAAAATATGGAAATCTACCCTATCACATTTTTCACTTTCCAACTTAGTTTCATTACTTGATATTCCCTGGTTCCATCGAAGGCAAAATTTCACAGTTTTGTAACTCCAGTGTCAATAGGATTTCAGATGGGAGAATTGATATATCAGTAGATGTTCATTTTCTTACATTATCATAACTTAACCTGACTGCATGAGAGGAAAGGTATTTAATGCAGAAAAGTGTAAATGAAGAATAGCAAAGAGAAAGAAGATATTCAAAGCTACAATACACCAATAAGAGATCTGTCTTCCACATGACCAACTCAGATTTGATCACTGGGAGTCCATATGGTCTCCCTCAGCCCCCACCAAGAGTGATCCCTGAATGCCAGAACCAGGAATAAACCAGATATAACCCTACAAGTGAATACAATCCACACTATGGCACAAGCCCAATGCACCCCCTAATATAAAAAAGAAATATATACACAGAAATGCAAACTCACAACACCATATAGAGATATTAGTATGTTTTTCTTTGTGGATTATAATTTACCTATAGTCATTGAAGTATGATTTGGATACTATTTTTTTAGCTGGAAACAAGATCTTTCCTTTCACCTGTTCTGTAGAAGCTTGATGAGAAGCATACCCTGTTTATCTGCCAACATGAATAATTGTTTTGTTGTGAAAGACAATGCAGACTTGGAGAAGGTATCTCCTGACAAAATGCTACATTAAGTCTGACAAATTTAAAAATAGTGATCTACAACCTAGTTTCTGATCATTTCTGCTCTGTGTGTGTGTGTGTGTTGGTGTACAATCTAATTTCCTAATCCCTTTCCTCCCTATTACTTCAGATTTCTTTGTATCCAGCTTTCTGGGTAAGCAACAAAAACACAAGTGCATAGCATCATATTAGAAATTCAGCTGAACAGATAGTTAAGAAATATAGTTTAAGGGAGTTGTCTTCCCTTAGATCACCTTGCTTTCTTTTAATGTTTTCTCTACACTTACAATCTCTTTCCTCTTCATTAAACTTTGTGAGATGTTGATGAGGGCATTGACCCAACTGAAAACAGAGTTAATTGGGAAAATTCATTTGAGCATTCACCTTCTAATTCTTCTCCTTTGTGAAACACTCTGTTTATTAGTCAGTATTCTTCTAGCCCTCTGATTTTGTGTCACTAGGAAATTTTCTTTATGACTAACCACATGAAAACTAAAAGTGTTTTGTGAGTTAAATCACTTTTTAGCAATGACATCATTCAGAAACATTGTCACCTTGGTAATAGAATATTACACATAGCAACAGGAGCATTTGTTATCTTTAATAGTTATAAAATCTGACGGATGGAAGAGACCGATTTGAAGATTCGAAGCAGGACATGAATATAACACATTACGGTAGCCAAACTCATAGTATTAGCTTAAAATTCTACTATCTTTTTCATATGCTGAATTGAATGTGATATATATATATATATTATATATATAAACGCTTATATGTATATATACACATATTTATCTCCATCATTAATTTGAACAGTTGAAATTGAACTGTTAAATGCAGGGAAAATTATATTTGGATGTTTAAAATTATAAAAATTAAACAAGAATAAAACATCACTGTAGTAAGGGAATATATTTTGTTTTGTCTCAACATTAGGATCAAGGAACCCAGAGGTACTCCCAGTGATATTCCGCCATCTCAGGCTGGTGTCTCTGTGTCAGAACCCAAGGAGATGAGATGCCCTCAGTTCTAGGCACACCGCACTAACCCCCATCATGGTCAGGTTTTTCCACACACACACTTGGTGGCTCCTGGAGTATCAATAATTCTTGGGAGCTAGAAGAATATCCACATTCCTATACTATCCTCTATGTCCCATAAATTATCTTTATAAAGATAAATTGACAAAATAAGTTATGCTCTATATTTTATTTCAATTTTCAAAATAATTTTCTATACAAAGATATCTCAGATTACTCTCTCAGCTCCACAGAAAATGATCTACACTCTACCTGTGATTCAAGTTATCCAAACTGGCACCTCATTATGCTCTCCTAGCAGCTAGGTCTAGATGGAGACTGAAAAGGCTGGAGGGGGAAGAAAGGTATTATTTTCTGGGGACTGGTTGTCTTTACTCCTCTTGAAAATATCACGTGCAGCTCCACTTGAGTTGTGATTCCAGTGCTCTCATTCCTTTTGGGTAACCAAACTTGGCAACACCACTGTGCAAACACTTCCCCTAGCATTCATAGGGATTGGCATTCTGAGATATCATTGACAGTCTCCCCAAATGGACATAGTAACTTTTAGGCCAAAATTAATAATTCGACCTTGAATTTAGTACCATTTGTCTTTTCTCTTGATTACTTGACATCCTTGTTATACAGATTTGCTCAAGTGGGTACAAGCAACATTCCATTTGATTCTATCATGTGCCAGTGTAGCCTAATGGTATCTAGCTTGTTTCAGAATATGAAAAGCCTCAAACCATTCTTCTTAATACTTCTTGATGAAGAAGTCTGACCATCTTGTAGGTGGGTGGCCACGACGATCTTTATGTCCCCAAGGGGATCCAGTTGGTAACAGCCTCTAGTCCAGCAGTCACCTAAATAGACTTGGCACATGTTCAGCCTACTCCGATTTTTGACACCGCTTGGCAAACGAGACCATAATGCTGACTCTGGATCGTCAACGAAGGTCAGAACTCCGATTCCTTCTCTCACTTGAGTTGAGGCATGATATTCAAGCACAGGTCTTTCAATTCCTCTTTGGGAGACCTGAATAGCGTTCTCATCCTGCTTTTGTAGGGCCCAGGTCTCTGGCATATGCAGGGAGAATGTGGTGAGTCTGAGAGATATGCTTGGAGCCAGAGGTTCATTGTCCTTTTTAACTATTTCCTTGATGTCTTGAAGGCATTCCATGCCGCTCTCTTCCTCCTGTGCAGCTCCAGTTTTTTAGGTTGTTCATCATGTTGAGTTCTTGGCCTAGAGTACATAACTGCTGCATTCAGAGATGTCTGTTCCATTGAGAGTGAATGGGACCTATGGAGACTAGTTCATTTTTCAAGCATAGTTTTGTTGAGATTTAGCTGTAGACCTACCTTTCCACATTCTAGGTCAAAGTCAGTCAATTTGGCCACTTGGCTAATGTTTGGTGTTATTCAAACTTTGATGTCATCAGTGAAGTGGAGGTTGTCGTCCTGATCAGGATTGGCAGAACATTAGATGAAGGACAACTAGCTTCAGAAAGGATTCAGCACTAACAACCATATCCACATGGTAACCAAGCTCATTGAGGTTGTAAGAGAGTTTAAGATGCTTTGCTCTGACTCCGCATACATTGATTTAAAAGAAAGCCTTTGATTCTGTGGGGCCCCAAGTGGTCATTGAAGCCCTAACCAAACAGGGCATTCCAACCAACACACCAAGATCCTTTGAGCTGGGTGGCCAAGGGATTCACCACCAGGATCTCACCATTTACAAGGAAGGGTATACATGTCAAAAGAGGGGCGTTAATTGGGGTGTGCACTCATCAAAACTCTCCCAGCACTACCCTCAACAGAGTCATGCAACAATTAGAATGGGGAAGGAATGGAAGTGAAGATAGACAATCAGCAACTATACACACCACCCTCCCCTCACTGATGACTTGTCTTCTACTCTAATTTACAAAATTCCTGTTTTAACAATAAATTGTCAAGAAGCCTTTTTGTTTCTCTAATTCTACCAATATGATCATCCCCTACTTGCCACTTTTCTATGATCATTTTTCATTTTGTTAAAACCCTATAGCCTGATTGTTCTCTATTTGTTCCTTGTATCCTGGTTTGGAGCATGTACTTCTCTTCCTTTATAGATCTATTAGTTGACTCTCCCTCTTTTTTCCCCCTTCCACATTCTCCTTATAATTAGACTTCCCTCAATAAAATTATTTTACTTATAAGATTTTGGCCAGTTAAGGGTTAGAGAGATAATTAAAGCACCCGGGCTTCTCAACTGCAGATCCCATGTCATTCCTGGATCTAAAATCTGGCCCAAGCCATTACCAGGAGTGATTCTTGAACACAATCAGGAATACACCCTAGTGCCATTAGTGACTGACCGACCCAACCTCAAAATTTCAAAAACCTAAACAACCAATAAACACTTGTGATTCTTGTAAAAGCATTTTAAAAAAATATTTTCTCCTCCCCAGCTTTTCTTCCCCACTATTTTCCCCTTAAAGAATTAATTCTGATTTTTTGCTTTTAATTTTCACAATTCTTATCAGTTTCATTTTTAGTATATTATAGTGGAAAGGAATCACAGACATGGGGGCAGAGCTGCTACTGGCTCTCCCTGTGCCCAGCCGCTCCACGAGGTGCCCAGGATGGATGGTGGGTTCTAGCCCTGGCCCGCCACCCCAGCAAAGCCTCACAACAAGCCAGAGGACCCCCACTCCATGAGGGCCTCCATTTTCCACATCCAGACTTCCCCCTCATCAGAACTCCACCACCAGACGAGTCTATCACAGCCATGCTCCGCCGCTTCATCAATAAGTGCTGGATTTAGAGATGACTACAAGAGTATCGCCACCTGCGCCGCAGAGCCTGGCAAAGCTACCGAGTTGTATTTGATATGCCAAATACCGAGTAACAATTATAGACCTCTTCCCATGACCTGATGGAATGGTTTGAGGCTCTTTATGTTCCTGGAGCAAGCAGGTGCCCTTTTTGGACTCTACTTGCATGAGACAGGACATATGGAGATGTTACTGGCCCCGCCGAAGCAAATTGATGATGGACGGGAAGACAGCAGTACAGTGATAAGTTCCTTGAGCAAAGCAGGTGCCCTTGGGCTCTACTTCTAGAGACAGACATATGGAGATATTACTGCCCGCTCAGCAAATCAATGATGAACGGGGAAGACAGCGGTACAGTGATACAGTAATAATTTTGTTTCACAGGATTAAATTTAGGTTGGTTTTGCATGTGTGTGTGTGTATTCATATGTCTTATTTTCCTTCATAGTAAAAAAAGTAAAGTCAGTGTACATAATACATTGGCTAAACCTACACTATATGTATAAACAATATATATATACATGATGTTTATATATGTGTGTCTCTGTGTGTGTACATATATCATAATATGTCATATATAGAAAGAATATTTCCTCTAATTGAAATATGAAGTGGAATGAAATGGCATTTAATCATTGATTATTATGCCACACAAAAATAAAATAAAACAAAACAAAATAAATTCCTTCTTAGTTCATTCACATTTAGAAACTTGGTTTTAGGAAGCAGACCCTGTAAAACTCTCTAAACTCTCTTTCATTAGATCTTTTTTTTTTGAGGGGAGGTTATTTTGGGACAGGCTCCTGGCTACTCAAGGGTTACTCCTGCCTCTGCACTCAGGAATTACTCCTGTCAGTGCTGGGGACTATATGAGATGCCGGGTATGGACCAGGGTCAGCTGCTCGTAAGGGCAAACACGCTACTCACTGTGCTTTGCTCTGGCCCCTCTTTAGATCTTTTAAAACACTAAAAATATCAATTTTTATGGCCAATAAAAGTAGGTACTACAAGGGAAGATATCTAAGACTATTGCCCCAAAAGATAGTACAGTCAGTAAGACATTTGTCTTTGCCTGTGGAAGATATAGGTTCAGCCCAGCACACCAAATGGCTCCCCTGAGCACTGCCAGAATGATTTTTCAGCACATAGGCAAGAGTAAGCACTGAGCACTGCTGGGTGTTCACCCACCATAAGATAAAGAATGTTTATGTAAAAAATGGGGCCACTCAGGGATTATTCCTGGGAGGAGCATATTTGGTTTTGGTAATAAAACTCAGTCCTGCATTCAGCTCTTTACCAACTGTACTAGTTTTCTGAACCCAAAAAATGTTTTTAGATTCTGCAGGGACTAAGTAATAAAATAATTTAGGCTTTACAAAAAATTATAGTAATTAATAATACACATGTACTTTTATTTATTAATAACTAATGAATGGGTACAGTATTCAATTCAGATATTGAAAGAATCCAAGTTTTAGCATGTAGTAATCCATCAACATCTATAAAAAAATAGCATTCACATTCTTTAGAATTTCTTGTTCTCTAGCTTACTCAAATATACATAACCTGAAAGTTGATAACTTTATCTAGAATTTTTGTGATATAAACCCAAACAGACAACTTTAAACCCAGTTCATAAGCAAAAATATTTAGTTCAACATAGTTAAAATCTATCAGTTTCTTTTATTTTAACCTTAGAATCAGGAGCACATCTCAACCCTATTTGTGGATAAGATAATATGACGTATAAATGTGTAAGTGTGTATGTGAATTTATCAGATTTTTTTTCATTTTTGAGTCACGCCTGGTGATACACAGAGTTATTCTTGGCCTCTACACTCAGGAATCACTCCTGCCAGTGTTAGGGAACCATAGGGGATGCTAGAGCTGACCACATGCAAGGCAAATGCCCTACCTACTCTACTACTGCTCTGGGGCCAATTTTTTCTTTAATTTTCTGGTAATCTTTACAGATTTAATTAAAATTCTGTATGTATTTAGGAATTGAAAATTATAGTTTCTTTCACTCATAGAGAGGACAGAGCTCTTCTGAAGCCAGGGAGCAGGATTTTACAAATTTGTCAGATCAAGAGTTTACTTGTGAAATTAAAGTCATGCAATAATGACCTTGTATAGGGCTGTGAAAAGGTGAATAGATCTTTAAAGTAATAGAAATCTGTGATAATGTTTGGAATACAATTTATAACTAGAAGGCCCTGCTATTTGTAGCCTAGATTGTCTTTAGAAAAATTAGGAAGACTGATACATATATTTTTAGGAATATTTGAAAAATTACTTATTTACAATGAATAAAAAATACCCAGTACAGTGCTTGGCACCTAATATTACTAACAAATATTAACATTTTAGTATAGTAATTCTTAGTCCGTAAAATAATAGTGTTCATTCCTAAATATTTTTAATAAAATTGACTTAGTGTTTAAGTATTAATGGAATAATACATGATGACAGTCTCTTAATGTGATATGGAAATGAAATTCTTCATGATTTTATTTTATAGGTAAAAATTAAATATAATAATTAGCTCCCATTATTTCTCATATAAACCTTACCTAAAGAGATTATGGAATTTGAAACAAAATTTTCTAATTAAAATTATCGTTAATGGTTTTTGTCAGAGCCACTGCAAAGCCTGTTATTTGATTCACATAAAACTGTAAATTAATACTTAAAACATATTAAATCTAAAATGTAAACAACTAATCCAAACAACATACTGAAAGTATGTCAGTAGAATTATCTGGAGCATAGGACACAACTGATCAATCTTTTGAGGAATTGAGGTCATGAGTTAGAAGAAAATAAGTTATTGAAAGGCATATAAATAGCACTGTCTTCCCGTTCATCATCGATTTGCTCAAGCTGGCCCCAGTAACATCTCCATATGTCCTGTCTCATGCTAGTAGAGCCCAAGGGCATCTAGCTTGCTCCAGGAGCATAAAGAGCCTCAACCATTCCGAATGAGGTCTATAATTGATAAATATGCACACTGATTTTTTTTTTTTTTGGTTTTGAACACATCCAGTAGTACTCAGGGATTATTCCTAGGCTCTGTGCTTGGATTACTTCAGTACCATGTGGTACTGAAGATTGAACAGTGTGCAAAGTACCCTACCCATTGTACAATCACGCCAATCAAGTACACAAATATTTTTCAGTGAAAAATATTGGGGGCTATTTAATTCAAGCTTGATCAAAATTACTTGGATAAATTTGAACAAAGGGGATTTTGTTTTAATAACCTGAGATTCAATAGCCATTTTTCTTGTGTAAACAAGCTAGAATCTTGTCTGGCTTCATTAAGTTGGGACAGAGGTCATGTAACCTATTTGCCATATCTAGTGTGGCAAAAATAGTGTGAAGGTACTAGTGCATATAAAGATGAGACTAAGAGATTAAAAAAAAAAACATTGGTTAAGTGTCTTTTAAGGAACTAATTATGATTTGTTTCCCCTAAAAAATCACAGCTAGATACAGTCATTTTCTGCTTTTGGCAGAAATATGTGTTCTCTGCAAATCAAAATGTTCAGAGACCCAGGTGATGAACAGAAAAAAAATAATAAAGAAAGAAAGCACTCAGATGAGGGACAGGGTGGTAGTACAGCAAATCGACTGGGTGCTTACCATGCACAGCCTACCTGGGTTCAATCCTCAAGCACTACTTATGGTGCCCTGAGCCTGCCATGAGTGATCAAGCCAGATGAGGCCCCCCAAACCACAATTTTTTAAAAAAAAATCCCAAAAATAAGAGTAATTTCTCATCCTAAATTGACACTCTAATTTCTCATCCTAAAATGACATTCTAATTTCTCATCCTAAATTGAAACTTTAATTTTTTCTGAGACTTGATGCCCAGTGCAAACCCTGTATCTAACTCAGGTGTTGGGTCACCCAAGCAAGAGATAGAAAGAATATTCATAGAAAACTAAGATGTCCTCCTTAGATAAACTTTTCTTAGAAGATATGTAAGAAAAATTGAAACGCCAGAAAGAAATTATATTTTCAGAGAAATTATCTTCTTAGTGTCTCCTCAAGGGGAGAAGAAAGTCTGGATAATTGCTTTAGTGTGATGTCCCACCACCAACAACGCACCCCTACCACTGCAGGAGTATCTGGACTATAGGGGCCCGTGAGATAGTACAAGGGCTAAGGCATTTATCTAACTGAAATTAACCTGAGTTCAATCAAGGTATCCCCTATACCCCCAAATACTGCTTTGAGTGGTTCCTGAGTGCAGACCCAGGAGTAAGCCTTAAGCCCTGCCCGGTATGGCTCAAACCCTACATCCTCCTACTACCCCTCACCCCAAAAAATAGGCTAAGAAATTTGTGCCACAGCTATGTCCTTTTTGAAATTGAAAAATAGAAAATGATATTGGAAAGAAGTACTCTTTTGGATGTTGTATCCGAGAGGTAGATTATCAGGACCAAATGACAAACAGTAGGAACAGACCTGGATTTGAAATCTTAATTTTGACAGTTTGATGGTGAGACCCATGAGGAACATTTGGAATGCCAAAACAGTATGATTTGAGAGATGACATTAAAGTAACCAATGGAAAACAGTTTTTAGGAGCATTATAGTCTATGTAAGATAGTTCCCAAGTGAGGGAATACAGACAAACCCCAAAGGTACTCATAAAAATGTTTCTAGATTTACTTTATTGGCTTCTGCTCTCTAACATATTTTTATCCTGTGTGTGCAACAGGAATGAAACCTCTTCCATTGACAAAAGATCTATAATCAGACCCCTGCCAAGAGAGACAATTGAAATATTATTATCACGTAAATATAATTACTTTATTGACTTTCACCGATTCTTGCATTTTATATCTCTTAAGGAAGTGTCAGATCCCTAACTGATCACTTTCCACTAAATGCCTCTGATAAAAAAAATCATTTTAATGCACACTGCTTTAGTACTGTTGTGTCATTCTTAGATATAAAAGGACAACAAGGCACTTTAGTATATGTAATGAAATCATTAGCATAAAGTAAAGGGAAAACCAGTAAGGTGAAAAATCACTCTCTCAACCTGCCCCTTGAGGTGTTGCAGGTGTGGCTGTGGTACCTGGCTGTGTTGGCAGAAGGAGGTGGAAGAAGGAGACAGGCTTGTCTATACCCAGGGATCTGCCCTGTGGGTCCTGGATGGTTGAAGGTCTGACATAGAAAAAAGACTGAAGCCCCTGAGATGAACCCCCAAGTCACGGCAGAGCCTGACAAGCTACCCATGGTGTATTCAATATGTCAAAAAACAGTGGCAATAATAGACCTCATTCCCAATGAATGGAGTCTTTACTGGTTCCCACTCGAGCAAATCGATGAACAACGGGAACACAAGTGACGAGTGACCTATCTGAAAGGATGAAAGGATGGGAGAATTATAGAATTTGGTACTAGGTGTGCAGTACATATATTTCTTATAAATTCAATATTCAATATAAGCTTAAAATTTATACTGAATTGCTCTAGCTTCTTAAAAACTTGAATGAAGGCTCCTAAGCAGTGCCTGGAGGACCTAGGGTGCCACTTCCAGGAATACTTGTTCAACAAAACTAGAAGTACACAGAGGTCATACCAAGTATTCAATACAGAATTGAATACTTGTAGGTCAGACACTAGACATGTACCCTAACCATGTTTTACTGCAGAGAATTTATAGCTCAAAAGAGCAAAGAATGAATTTATAATTATGATTTTCTAGAGTGATTGCTCTAAGGAAAATGAGGTCAGAGACTAAATAATAAAAGAACAAA
This sequence comes from Cryptotis parvus, assembly GCA_021461705.1. Classification (NCBI taxonomy): domain Eukaryota; kingdom Metazoa; phylum Chordata; class Mammalia; order Eulipotyphla; family Soricidae; genus Cryptotis; species Cryptotis parvus. The sequence continues at coordinate 12,674 of JAJIBD010038605.1, forward strand.
TCTGTCTGAAGTATAGTCAAAGGCTACCGTGGTCCCTAAGAATAAAAGAGTAATTATTTATTTTTAATATGGCAATGTGAAAAAAATAATCACTGTAAAGGAAAATTGCAGGTAAATACAGCAATTTAATTTTAACATAAACTCAAAATAAGAATTCTTAGGATACCCCTCTCATATCATGGGATACTTTGTATGTGTGAAGGAAGAAGTAAGAGTGTTTTTATTGAAGCTTATTTAGAAAGATGAGAGCGGAGAGAAAACAAATAAAGTATGTGTTTGAGAGAGAACATGGCTTCTCCTAGGTGAAGTAAAGAAACAGAGACAAGCAAGCAACAGACATGTTCAGGTGAGAAGCGCCGACAGGCAAACCCAAGAGAGGCTTCTTACTCCTTTTATCCTCTCAAAACAATTTTTGGAATTCAGAAAAATATCTTAAAGTCTTGCCTACTTTATTGAAGAATATATCTTAAAAAGTATACAGTTATTTTTCCTGGAATGACTAGTTGAATTTGCACTCAAGTAACTAATTTATTACATTAGCAGGTTAATAGAGAAGATTCACATGATATGCTTAATTTTTGCAGGAACAAAGACAGTGAATTAATACCAATGAGTTATCAATACAAATGCAAAATTAAGAGTCCCTGGGGTGTGCGGCTGTCGGGTGGGCGCCTGGGGCTGTGGTAGAGCCCCAGGTCTCGGCAGAAGGTGGAACTACAACCCCCAGAAGTCCGAGCAGAACCGGAAGTAAACCATCATTTTGAACTCTCACCCCGGCCTGTCTGCATCTCAGGTAGAGTCCCTGGGGTGTGCGGCTGGCGGGGCCCGGGGCGGGAGAGCCCCAGGCTCGCAGAAGGTGGAACACAAACCCCCCCGAAGCCCGAAGGAACCGAAGTAAACCACCATTTTGAACCCACCCCGCCGCCGACCGCAGAGCCCGAGCGGCTGGCGGGCGGGCGCCTGGGGCTGTGGTAGAGCCCCAGGTCTCGGCAGAAGGTGGAACTACAACCCCCAGAAGTCCCGAGCGGAACCGGAAATAAACCGTCATTTTGAACTCTCACCCCAGCCTGTCTGCATCTCAGGGAAGGTAATACCCTCAAGAAAAAAGAAACAGTACACTAGAGGAATCTATCCCTGAACACCACAACACCATGGGGAAAACAACGCAGATCCCCAGCTCGAAGAACAGATGAAGGAATTGACCGTGAAGAATCAAAAAAGAATACAGATGTGCATGATCACTCTGACAATGAAATTAGAGAGGAAATTGGTAGGATGTTTAAGGAGCTCAACGAAAAAATTGAGCAGATGTCCAATAAAATACAGGAGAACATAAGCAAAGCAGTTGAAAGGGCAGTCATAAACTAGGGGAGGAAATGAGAGAAAAAAATGAGAACCATGCAAAGAGAAATATTATCGCTTAAAAACTCAGTAGATGAAATGAAAATACAATCGGGGCTCTCAACAGTAGGATGACAGCAGCGGAAGAAGAGAATCAGTGAGATTGAAGATGAGCTGCAGAAAGCACTCAGAGAACTACTTAAGATGGAAAAGATCGGAAAATGGATCAGCAACGGAACAGAGAAAAATGGGATGAAGCCAGGCAGAACAACATAAGAATCATCGAAGTCCCAGAGGGACAGGAAAATAACCCCTAGGAAATTAAAACAGTTAAAAACATCCTGGCTGAAAAGTTCCCGAGTTAAAGGATGAAGGCATCCAGATCCAAGAAGCCCGGCCAGCGTACCAGCAAGAAGAGACCCCAATAGAAAGACCCCAAGACACATCCTAGTCAAAGTAATGGATGCCATAGACAGAGACATAATTCTTCAGGCACCAAGATCAAAAAAGGAAATTGTATGCAAAGGAGCATCCATTCGACTTTCAGCAGACTTCTCAGAAGACACCCTACAAGCCCGAAGGCAGTGGTGGGATATAGTAAAAAAACTTAATGAAATGAACGCCTCAGCAAGAATTCTTTATCCAGCTAAACTCTCACTCAGATTTGAAGGACAGATATACAACTTCTTGGAAAAACAACAGCTTAGGAACTTTGTAAAATCAAAACCAACCTTAAAAGAAGGACTAAATGATCTACTATAAAACGAGACATAACCCAAAAGAACAACCAACCTATTCAGAAAGATGGCACAAAATCCCATGACAATAATATCTCTCAATGTCAATGGTCTAAATGCACCAGTTAAGAGACACAGAGTGGCAAAATGGATCAAAAAAATTGAATCCAACATTCTGCTGCCTTCAAGAAACAAACCTGAACAATCGGAGCAAAGACAGGCTCAAAATAAAAGGCTGGAAAGCAATCCTTCACTCAAACAACCCATCCAAAAAGGCTGGGTAGCCATACTGGTATCTGAGAACATAGACTTCAGGCTGAAGAAGGTCAAGAAAGGACAGTGAAGGTCACTTCTTAATAGTCAAGGGATGCATATATCAGGAAGAAATCACGCTACTAAACATATATGCACCCAACGAGGGGCCAGAAGATACCTAAAACAACTACTAATAGACTTCAAAGAAGACATTGACAGCAACACAATTGTAGTTGGAGACTTCAACACTGCTCTATCAACCCTGGATAGATCAACAAGATTGAAACTTACCAAGGAAATACTGGCCCTAAAAGAAGAGATGGAAGAAAGTGGGCTGGTAGACATATACAGGGCATTTCATCCCCAAAAAGCTGAATACACTTTCTTCTCCAGTGCACATGGAACATACTCCAAAATAGATCACATGCTGAGCCATAAATCATACCTCCATAAAATCAAGAAGATAGAAATTGTGCCAACTATTTTTTCAGACCATGACGCACTGAAAATAGAAGTTAATTGTACACAAAAAACGGAGACCAATAGCAAGTACCTTGAAACTAAACAGCTCACTGCTGAACAACCAGCAAGTCATAAAAAGAAATCAAAGAGGAAATCCAAAGATTCCTTGAAACAAAGGAGACTGAAGACACGAATTACCAGAACTTGTGGGATACAGCAAAAGCAGTGTTAAGAGGCAAGTTCATAGCTCTTCAGGCATTCATCAGAAAAGAAGAAAAGGCCATCATAAACAGTCTGACTTCACAACTTAAGATCTTAGAGAGTGATCAACAAAAAGGAGCCCAACCCAAGCAGAAAGAAAGAAATAATAAAACTTAGAGCAGAAATCAATGAGATGGAATGTCAAAAAACAATCCAGAAGATCAACTGAAACCAAAAGCTGGTTCTTTGAAAAAATAAACAAGATTGACAAACCACTTGCAAGACTTGTAAGAAAAGGAAAAGAGAGAACCCAAATAAATAGAATCAGAAATGAAAACGGGGACATGACAACTGAAAACACAGAAATTCTTAAGATCATCAGAGATTACTATGAGAGCCTGTATGCCACGAAACAAGAGAACCTAGAAGAAATGGACAAATTCCTGAATTCCTATAGCTTCCCACGTCTGCAACAAGAAGATTTGGAAAACCTCAGCAAACCTATCTCCATCGAGGAAATAGAATCGGTAATCAAAAAGTCTCCCCAAACACAAAAGCCCAGGCCCAGATGGATTCACCAGTGAATTCTACAAAACCTTTAAAGAGGACCTACTCTGAATTCTTTTTTAAGCTCTTCCGGCAAATTGAAGAAACAGAACTACTCCCAAATAGCTTTTACGAGGCACATATCACACTGATACCCAAAGCAGACAAAGATGTCACAAAAAGGAAAACTACAGACCAATCTCCCTGATCAATACAGATGCTAAGATCTTCAACAAAATACTAGCAAATAGAATCCAAAGAGCCATCAAAAAAGATTGTACACCATTACCAAGTGGGATTCATCCGGGAATGCAAGGATGGTTAAACATACGCAAGTCAATCAACATAATACATCATATCAACAAAAAAGAAAAATAAAAACCATATGATCATATCAATAGATGCAGAGAAGGGATTTGACAAGATTCAACACCTGTTCATGATGAAAGCTCTCCGTAAAATGGGGATTGAAGGAACCTTCCTCAAGATAATCCAGGCCATCTACTACAAGCCCACAGCGAGCATCATTCTCAATGGGGAAAAACTGAAAGCCTTCCCCTTAAGATCAGGGACAAGACAGGGCTGCCCGCTCTCACCACTTCTATTCAATATAGTACTGGAAGTACTTGCCATAGCAATCAGGGAAGAAAAAAGACATTAAGAGCATCCAGATAGGAAGGGAAGAAGCCAAGTTATCACTATTTGCAGATGACATGATATTATACCTGGAAAACTCAAAACTCTCTACCAAGAGGCTCCTAGAAATAATACATTCTTATAGTAGAGTGGCAGGGTACAAAATCAATACCCAAAATCAATGGCTTTCCTATAGTAAACAGCGAAAAGAGAAGAAAGGGACATTAAAGAAACTATCCCATTCACAATTGCACCGCAGAAAATCAAATATCTAGGAATCAGTTTGACAAAGAATGTAAAGGATCTCTACAAAGAAAACTACAAAACGTTACTTCAGAAAATAAAAAGAAGACCTGAGGAAATGGAGACACATTCCCTGCTCATGGATTGGAAGGATTAACATTATCAAACTGGTAATACTCCCTAGAGCTTTATACAGATTCAATGTGGTCCCTATAAAAGATACCCATGATGTTCTTCAAAGAAATTGAACAAACACTCCTGAAATTTGTATGGAATAATAAAACCCCAAGAATAGCTAAAAGCAATCCTTGGGAAAAAGAAGATGGGAGGTATCACTTTCCCCAACCTCAAGCTCTACTACAGAGCAGTTGTAATTAAGACAGTGTGGTATTGGTATAGAGACAGACCCGTAGACCTATGGAATAGAACTGGAGTATCCTGAAAGCACTCCACAAATATTCAACCCACTTTATCTTCGATAAAGGAGCAAAAATATTAAGTGGAGCAAAGAAAGCCTCTTCAACAAATGGTGCTGGGAAAACTGGGCAGCTACGTGTAAAAAAATGAACTTAGACCTCCTTCTAATGCCATGCACAAAAGTTAGATCAAAATGGATTCTAGATCTCAACATCAGACATGAATCTATAAGGTACATCGAAGAAAACATAGGAGAAACGGCTCTATGACATCGAAACGAAAAGTATCTTTAAAGGCGACACACCACTGACCAAGCAAATGGAAGCAATGATAAACAAATGGGATTATATAAAATTGAAAAGCTTCTGCACCTCAAAAGAAATGGTGACCAAGATACAAAGACAATCCACAGAGTGGGAAAGGATATTCACCCAATACCCATCTGACAAGGGGTTAATATCCAGGATATATCAGGCACTGGTAGCACTCCACAAGAAGAAAACAGCCAACCCCATCAAAAAATGGGGAGAAGAAATGAACAGAAGCTTCCAAAAAAGAAGAAATTCGAATGGCCAAAAGGCATATGAAAAAGTGCTCTTCATCTTTAATCATCAGGGAGATGCAAATCAAAACAACAATGAGGTACCATCTCACACCACAGAGACTGGCACACATCCAAAACAGCAAGAACAACCGGTGCTGGCATGGATGTGATGAAAAAAAGGACTCTCATCCACTGCTGGTGGGAGTGCGAATGGTCCAGCCCTTTTGGAAAACAATATGGGCATTCCTCCGAAAGCTAGATATTTTTTTTACAATTAAAAAGGTCATGTTTGGGTTTTGGTCATACAGTGTTTCAGCACCCGTCCCTCCACCAGTGCCCATCTCCCACCAACAACATCCCGGTTCCCTCCCCCTTCCCCAGCCCTGCTCCATGGCAGGTTCTTTATTTCTTTCCCTTTCTCTCTCTTTCTCTTTTCCTTCCCTTCCAGACTATGGATTACAGAACATACATTAAAAGGTTGTCATGTGTATCCTTTTGCCTCTATTTAATGCTCAGTTCTAGGTTGGCATTAGTACCCTCGACTATTATTAGCACCCTGTTCCATTTTCTGTCTTACCTAAACTCTGACTCCCACACGTTTGTGATAATTTCCACCTTTGACAAGACCTCCTGATATATGTTTCACTTGACCTTGGATATTGGTATCATAATATGTACATATATATTTATGCCATGCAAATAAATGCAGTCATTCTGTATCTGTCTCTCTCCCTTCTGGCTAATTTAGCTCAACATAATCTTCTCCATGTCCATCCATTTATAGGCAAATTTTATAACTTCATTTTTCCTAACAGCTGCATAGTATTCCATTGTGTAGATGTACCAAAGCTTCTTTATCCAGTCATCGATTTTTCGGGCACTCTGGTTTGCTTCCAGATTCTGGCTATTGTGAATAATGCTGCTATGAACATAAAAGTAGGGATGGGTGTTTCCGCTGCGTATTTTTTGGTTTCCCAGAGTAGATTCCCAGGAGTGGTATGGCTGGGTCAAATGGGAGTTCAATTTCTAGTCTTTGGAGGAAAGTCCATATTGTTTTCCAAGAAAGGCTGTACCAGCCGGCATTCCCACCAACAATGGATGAGTGTCCCCCTTTTCCCCCACATCCATGCCAGCACTTGTTGTTCTTGCTCTTTTGAATATGTGCCAGTCTCTGTGGTGTAAAAGTGGTATCTCATTGTTGTTTTGATTTGCATCTCTCTGATGATTAGTGATGATACTTGAATCCATAAAAGTACATTGAAGAAAATATAGGAAAAACCCTCCACGACATTGAAGCTAAAGGCATCTTCAAAGGTGAAACATCACTAACAAAGCAACTAGAAGAAAAGATAAACATATGGGACTACATGAAACTGAAAAGCTTCTGCACCTCAAAAAGAAACAGTGACTAAGATACAAAAAGCAGTCCACAGAATGGGAAAGAATATTCACCCAATACCCATCTGATAAGGGGTTAATATCCAGGATATATCAGGCACTGGTA
>JAJIBD010038607.1:0-64204 GCA_021461705.1 Cryptotis parvus
ACAATGGTAGACTAAAGTTGACACTGGTGGTGGAATTCATGCTGAACATTGTATGCCTGAAAATCTAGTATGCTCACAATTGTATCACAGTGCTTCACTGTTGGAGGACATGTTTAGCTAATCTGGGAGTTTTGTTGTTTTGCTCACTCCCAGCTTAATCTTATTTAAGCCAATGTTCATTCTAATGAGATCTCTCTTCTATGTAAACACTTCTAGAGGGTGTGGCAGTTACAGAAGTCACCTTGATTGAATAACTTCTGACTTATACATCTACTAGGGCTTCTATGTTTTCCAGATTGGGCACAGCTCCTCTTTGTACCCACTGCACCCAACGTGGGACAGTTAGAATTTACCAGGAGACTACCACCCTGGCTACACTGAGACTAAAGGTAGACTATAGGAAGGATCATACTAGTTTGCTCTAAGCAGGCGAGTATGACCCTTTCGGCACATGAGAACAAGATACTCAGAATCACCCTGGTGCAGATAATAAGGACCTTGTGGGTACCATCTAGATTACATGAAGCTCATGAAGTTAAGATGTATTACTTTATATCAGCCCCCCTCTCTCTCCAGTGTTTTACATTAAGAGATAATGTCGGGATTAGTCCTTGGTGTAACCTTTGTTTATACCTGCAATAGGGTGTGGCACTACACTCTGTTTAGGGTTCTTTGTTGGCATGACAACCTCCCGATTGGATTACTTTGGTGTATATAAGGGGCTGACTTGAGGCCCCTTCACCTTTTACCTTTTGCCTTTTGGTTCCTCAGCCTTCAGCTTTTGGCTTTTGGTTTTGGCCTTTTGCTCTTTGGCCTTTGCTCCTTCTTCTGGGTAGGACTCAGCTCGGGTGAGATCCTTTCTCTTTGGTGGGAGACTTAGGCTCTTTTGTATGGTCTAAGTTCGGACCAGAGCTAGAGTTTGTTCATTATATTGGATTGCTGTGGAAGAGCTTTTGTACTATTAAAAGCCATTTTTGGAACTGCACCGGACTCGTGAGTTTTCATCTTTCTCCGGCGTCCTCGGAGGTAGAAGACAACCTCTGTCCTGACACTGTCGGGGACCCTGGTGGCGTTCCCGACACTTCACTGTATCACTGTCTTCCCGTTCATCATCGATTGGCTCGAGCGGGCACCAGTAACATCTCCATATGTCCTGTCTCATGCTAGTAGAGCCCAAGGGCACCTGCTTGCTCCAGGAACATAAAGAGCCTCAAACCATCCATCAGGTCATGGGAATGAGGTCTATAATTGTTACTGGTATTTGGCATATCAAATAAGACACGGGTAGCTTGCCAGGCTCTGCCATGCGGGTGGCATACTCTTGTAGTCACCTCTAAATCCAGCATTTATTGATGAACCGCACAGCTGCAAGCGGCCGTGTAAGCCGGGCTGTGATAGACTGGTCTGCTGGGTGGAGTTCTGACGAGAAGGAAGTTCAGATGTGGAAAATGGAGGCCCTCATGGAGTGGGGAGTCGTCTAGCTTGTTGTGAGGCTCTGCAGGGGTGGCGGGCTAGGGCTAGAACCCACCATCCCTCCCAGGTGCCTCGTGAGCGGCTGGGCACAGGGGAGAGCCAGTAGCAGCTCTGCCCCCATGTCTGTAGAGTCTCTGGATCAGCATAGGGGCGGATTTAAAAAAGACTGCTGCAGGGTGGATCTCGAAGAGCCGGGCTGTGATAGGCTGGTCTGCTGGGTGGAGTTCTGACGAGAGGCAAGTCCTGGGAGGCCCTCATGGAGTGTGTGTGTGTGGGGGGGGGGGGTCGTCTGGCTTGTTGCGAGGCTCTGCTGGGGTAGCAGGCCAGGGTTAGAACCTGCCATGCCTCCTGGGGCGCCTCCGTGAGCAGCTGGGCACAGGGAGAGCCAGTAGCAACTCTGCCCCATGTCTGTGAGTCTCTCGATCAGCATACCTGGGCCGAATTTAAAGAAAAAAAAAATCACAAAAAACAACAGTGCTTACATTTTTTGTTAAATATTTGGAAAGAGAAGAGGGATGGGGGAGTGGGAAGAGAGGTAGAAAGGGGAAGGGGAGGGACAGGAGGAGAGGGGAGAGAAGCTACCACAATTTTTTTAAGTTTCATGTACTAGTCACACCCCACTTTCTGCATACCCCCAAAAAACTGGCATAAAGTCTGTGATGATTTACAATGAAATGCAGATCCTTCATAAACTCCTATGTTATAAAATCTGCTCGCAGTTACTTCTCTGAAATTGGAAAGCTATTTAACCCCAGTTTCATCATTTACTAGTTAAGTCTTATGAAAGTTACATATTTTCTTCCTGCCTCAGTTCTCTTCTTAATAAAATTGAGTTCATGGAGTTTTTATGAAATTAACAGAGCTTATGTGGTGCTTGATAAATAATAAAATACCCAAAGAGAGGTGAGCTTTTTACTGCAAGTGTTGTCATACTAAGATATATCCTTGTCTGAAATCATAGTGGTTTCTAAACACAAAATTTTAGCAAGCAAGAGAGGGTGCTATAAAAAAAAAAAAGAAAAAATTTCCACTAACATTTTCATCTTGTTGGCAAATCATATGGAAATGTTTTCTCTCCGCATTATTTAAATGATTATCCATCCAGTTACAGGCAAGATCAGACCAACAGCACAAAGTGAGTTATTTAACAGTTCCAAACTTATCATTTGATTTTTGCAACAGAAAATGGAATCAGGGGCAAGAGAAATAATACGTGTGTTAAGGCATACATCTTGCATGCAGCTGACACAAATTTGATCCCTGGCACTCCATGGTATGAGTTCCTAAGCATCACCAGGTGCAGCCAAGGTGGCCCCCTGACCAACACAGCTGCAGCCCTAGAAGTCACTAAGCAAGGCCACAGAGGCCTAAATGAAGCCTAGTTCTGGCACAGAAGGTTCTGAACAGCACCATAGCTTACTGAACCATTGAACCTGTTTACTAAAACTCACTGGGAGAGGTTTCCAAGCCTCCAGAACACTACTTGGGGAGTCACCTCCCATCAGGGAGGGAGGGATGGAGACAGATAAAAGAGCGCAAGGAGGTAAAATGATAGGCATTGATACCCTTTCAGTAATAGTATTGCAAATGATAGAGCCTAAAAAGGAAAGCAAGAGACGGGGAGACACAGAAAGACAGGAACAGAGAGACATCTGCCATAGAGGAAGGCTGCCTGCAGGGGTTGGGGGGAGGGGCGGGAATGGGAGGGAAACTCAGGACTTTGGTGGCAGGAAATGAGGACACTGTGAATGGATGAATTTGGAACACTGAATAACTAAAACTCAATCATGAACAACTTTGTAACTGTATCTCAGGTGATTCAATATAAATAAAGAAAAGAAAAAGAAAGAAAGCAGAATTCCAATCGGCAATGCTCAAACAGCTCCTAACAGCCAAATACTTGGCTTTTAATAAACCGTAGGTTTTTTTTTTTTTCCCAGGGAAATAAAACAGAAAGGAAAACAATTTTAGATATGTAACTGTTCCTTTCCACAATCTGTTTTTGGTCAAACACACACATACACACAAAAAAAAAAATTGTTCACAGAATCCTTCCAAGTTGCTATCACTATCAAAACAGCCCAACAGGCAGAATCAAGATTGTGCAGACCAGATTAAAGATAAAGGAATATGAGGAAGATCATAAGACTAAAGGTGCCTGAGATTCACCCTTCTTAAATAAATAGCTATGAATGAAAAACAAATTTTTTAAAAATGAGATAATCATGCAGCTGAGATCTAGAAGAATTGACAGCCAAGATCTTATTTATTTATAAACCACAATGCAATAAAGGTTTGTGAAGGGAAAACTTTCTTACCTTCAACGGGATCTTTGCCCACCCCACCAGATTTAAGCAACTCAGACTTTAGTCAGCATCACATAAAGGCCAAGTTAACCTCTCACATTTCTGCTCAGTCAAAACAACTGCCAAATGCTCTATTTAATGTGGGAAGAGAAAAAGGAGAACTAATCTGCCTTCAATAGATTCAGTGTGTAAGCTAAAATCTGAAATATCTGAAAGATAGCAGTTTGAAAGATTATGGAGGTAATATATTGCAGGATTCCAGGGAAATTTCTAGATCGTCGACCAAAGCCAAGAAAGCAGATCTGTTTTATATCATAAGCAACAACAGAAGGAAACTACTACCTGTTTTTTTTTTTTTTTTTTTTTTTTTTTGCTTTTTGGGTCACACCCGGCGATGCCCAGGGGTTACTCCTGGCTCTGCACTCAGGAATTACACCTGGCGATGCTCAGGGGACCATATGGGATGCGGGGATTGAACCCAGGCCAGCATGGGCCGGCCACGTGCAAGGCAAACGCCCTACCCGCTGGGCTATCGCTCCGGCCCCCAGAAACTACTACCTGTGTTTTTAACTTCGTAATTCTAAATATAAATGACTCCATTTTTAGGCCAATGGATATTTAAGCTCAATTAGTTCAGAAAAGTAAATTGCAATTACTCTGTGAAACAAATTGTGTAGGTATTATGGGTAACACATGTACAGCCCCCAAATCTAGAGAAACCAAGAGAAATAAGAATAGAAGGAAGAGGGCCAGGAGCGATAGCACAGCGGGAGGGCATTTGCTTTTGCGCGCAGCTGACCTGGGTTCGATCCCCAGCATCCCATATGGTCCCCTGAGCACCAACAGGAGTAATTCCTGTGTGCAGAACCAGGAGTAACCCCTGCGCATTGCCGGGTGTGACCCAAAAAGCTATAATAATAATAATAATAATAATAATAATAATAATAATAATAATAATAATAGGAAGAGAGAAAAAAGGGAAGGGGGAAAAGGGAAGATAAACAGAATATAGAAAGCCTAGATCTCATGGGCCGGAGCGATAGCCCAGCGGGTAGGGGCGTTTCCTTGCACGCTGGCCGGCCTGTGCCAGCCTGGGACAGGCCAGCCTGGGTTCGATCCCCGGTGTCCCATATGGTCCCCCGAGCACCGCCAGGAGTAATTCCTGAGTGCAGAGCCAGGAGTAACCCCTGAACACTGCCGGGTGTGACCCAAAAAGCAAAAAAAAAAAAAGCCTAGATCTCAAAGTGGCAGTTCTATTCTTCCTATTGATCCAATCAAATACCCTGGAATTACATCCTTCCCTAATTCATTAGCAAATTCTCATTGCTGAAATGTTAAAATATATCCAAAACTTGGTGACATTTTACTCCTCCCATTCCAGTTTGAGTATCCATCTTCTATCTTTCTTTACTGCAATAGTATCCAAACGGATTTCCCAAGTTTATCCTTGTTCATCTTTATTGTATTCTTATTACAGTGGCCATAGAAAAACTTTCAAAATGTAAGCTGGTGGTCAAATCTTCCACTGACTTTTTACTTTGAGATGAAAAGATAGCATCCATAAGATTTCTCATTCTTCCCTCCTCATTACTGTACTCAAACTTCACTCTCTCTCCTTTCCAGATCCATGCTTGTCTCCTTAATGTTCCTGGAAAATGCCAGACCCAATTTTCACATTGAGAGTCTTGTGTTACTCATTCCCTTGTTTAAAATGTTGTTGCTGGGGACCTGAGTGATAGTACAGTGGGTAGGAGTTTGTCTTGCATGAGGCCAACCTGGGGTTGATCTCTGGCATTCCATATGGTCCCCTGAACACCACCAGGAGTAATTCCTGAGCGCAGAGCCAGGAGTAACCCCTGAACATCGTTAAGGGGTATGACCCAAAAAGCTAAAAGTAAATAAATAAATAAATAAATAAATAAATAAATAAATAAATAAATAAATAAATACATGCATGCATGCAGTAAAACAAAATAAAATGTTCTTGCCTCCCCAGATACATAGCTGACTACTCACTAATTCCTTTCCTCCAAGTCTTCAGTTATTTTATTTTTTTCTTTAAAAAAAAAAAGGCTCGCATTCAGTAAATACAAAACAAATATTTTCTGGTGAATTTCTGAATGAAAGTATTAAATTTAATTACTAATCTGCCCTCATGAATGTGTTTTGAAATCTTAAAAGAGAACGAACAGGAAAAGAGATGCGCAGGACACTATACACAAAATTATATTTCCTTTATTTGCTTCACTTTATTCTTGTTCTTGAAAGATGTTGACGATAAGGAGAAAGACATTGTGTTGAATTAACTGATGCATCCAGGACCACAATGTAGTGTTCAAACTTAAACCTCTCTGACTCAAAAGCTCTGTAATTTTTATCACAATACAAGTGGGAATATTTCTTCCAAAAACCAGAGGAAAGGGTGAAATTTGAGTTTCAAATCAATGAACTATAAATCTCTGTAGTAATATTAGTAATTCTAATATTTATTACAGTTTTTTGGGCCACAAGTATTTTAGAAACAGAGAACAATGCGCTTAGGAGAACAATGATATGGTTTGTACTGGAAAAAGAGGTCAGGACATGAGGAGATTTCACTACTAACACCAATTAAGATTACTCCTAGAACTTTAAACCGCACAGAACTCCTGAGCATACAGAACACCAACCAACACAAACTATCCAAACTACTGAACTATGGCAAAAGCTCCTATCTGCACTGAATAAATGTTGCTGTCACTAGTACCATTTGGCTATCAGTGACATGAAATGAAGTCGAATGCCTATATGGGGTTACATACAGAAATACAAATGAAACTGGACAGAACAGTTCTAAACTCCCCACTCCAATTCACTCATCTCTTTCACTACTTTCATTAGCTCCCTAATTTAGGTGATGGTGCTGATAAAAAGGTAAACATTTTCCCCAAACTGTCCCAAAGAGGAAATTACCCTATAATTTTTATAGTTTTTATAGCTTTTTATAGCTTTTATAGCTCTTTATTCTAAAAGGAAAAACAGAAAGATAGAGAGCATAAAATGCTTCAAGCAATATTAATTTTGGACATGGAGAACAGTTTATTTGACAAATCAATTTAAATGAATGGTACAAGCTTCCATTATTTCCTAGCTCAAATAGACAGTTACATGATTCTACAAATTTGCCCATTTCTAGGTTGTTCAATTGTTTGCATATAGATTTTCATGATAATCTTGCATGATCTTTTGTATTTTTGCAGAATCAACTATAACTTCACCTTTTTCATTTCAGATTCCTTTCATCAGGGTCTTCTGCTTTTTATTCTTTAGGAACCTATCAAGGGTTCCTAAAGAATAAAATCAAGATAACCATCTTTTGTATTGATCCTTTTTTTTTAATCTGCTCTGACTTTTGATCTTTTAATATTTGAAAGGAGGAATTTGGGACACACCTGGCGGTGCTCAAGTGACTCCGTAGGTCTCTTGTGACTTGTCTTCCTGTTGTTCATCGATTTGCTTGAGCAGGCACCAGTAACGTCTCCATTCATTGGGAATGAGGTTCATTATTGTTACTGTTTTGGGCATATCGAATACACCATGGGTAGCTTGCCAGGCTCTGCCATGGCTCTGGGTTCATCCCAGGGGGCCCAGTCTTTTTCTCTGTCAGACCATCAACCATCCAGGACCCACGGGGCAAAGCCCTGGGTGTAGACAAGCCTGTCTCCTGTCTGCCACCTACCAGCAGCCCATGCTTTTATTTACAAATTTAAAATTTGTAAATAAAAACAATGCAATTCTCAGGTAATTAAAAACAAATTATTAAATCAATGTAGGATATCTGAGTAATTTGGGCCTAAGTTGTTGAAACCCTGTTTTTTCCCTGTATCTAAAGGAATTTCTCTCTCTCTCTCTCTCTCTCTCTCTCTCTCTCTCTCTCTCTCTCTCTCTCTCTCTCTCTCTCTCTCTCTCTCTCTCTCTCTCTCTCTCTCTCTCTCTCACACACACACACACACACACACACACATGACGGAAAACCCTAAAAGGATCTGTAAGCACCTACCCACCCTGGGTATATATCAGGATTCCGGCCTTTGTGGCTTGGGATCCGCCCCCATAAGGTGAGAGGGGGTGGGGGAAGACACCATCATTCCAGCATGTGCTGGAGCCATGAGGGGTCAGCCTCCACGGTGCAGACTCTGGAGGGTAGCCTGCCTGCCGTGGCACTGCCTCCAGCGGATGAAGGCCTCACCATCTGTGCATGTACGCTGTGTGGGCGGTTGGCCTTGCAAGCAGCGGTAGATATCAGTCTGTCAGTCCCAGGGCCAGCATCACAGGCCCCCATTCTGCACCCCAGCTGCTGGCTGGTACCAGGATCAAAAGAGGATTAGCCTCAAGCAACACCAATAACTTAACCCCTTCACAATTTCTCCCAACCTGATTTTACTGATCTTTTGCGTTGTCTTCTTGGATTCTATTCATATCCACTCAAAGTACTATTAATTTCCTAAGCCAGTTATCTTTTTGGTCTTATTTGTTCCTCTTTTCTTTTTTTAGTTCCGTTTTATGCAATGAGAAAAATCTGTGTTTATTTCTTCAGATGTGGCAGTTTTTATGTAGACCAATATATTCTACCTCTTTATCTCATTTAATGCCATTATTTCCTTGTTAATTTTTTCCTTGTTTATTTTCTGCCCTTTGCTTTAGGTGTTATCTTGAAATCCCACACAATTATTATGTTGCTGTCAACATGTTCCCTGAGGTATATTACTTAACTACTTTGTGTATATTTATTTGTGTACTCCTGTGCTAGGCACATAACACTGATGACCACCATCTTCTTGCTGCACTAACCCGATCAAAGCATAATATACAACTTTGTCTCTTACTACCTTTCTTTAGTTAAAACTCTTTTACCAACTATGAGACTAACAGTTTCTTATACACTGCACTATCTCTGATGCCCAATATTCCCTTTTAGGAAAAAACATATTTTAATACTCATCGTACTAGGCCAGAGCCATAGTACAGCAGTAGGTATTTGTCTCATATGCAACCCACCTGGGTTCAATCCCTGGTATCCCATATGGTCCCCCAAGCACCACCTGGAGTAATTCCTGAGTGCAAAGCCAGGGATGTGACCCTAGCATCACCGGCTGTGACCCAAAAAAGAAAAAACAAAAGACATTTTTGTTAATAGATTGACCTGTTGAGGAGCCACTGAGGTCCCCAACAATACCAGGGAACGAGGTCCCTTCTACCTCTGAAGCCGGGCGGGAATGGATGAAAACTTAGGAATCCAGCGCAGTTTTAAAAGGTTTAACTCTCACAGGCTTTGGTATACAATCCAACAACAGGAAAAACCCTGGACTTAGGTTCCTAGCTGGGTCCTGGCCAAATGTAGGTTTAGAACCCTAGGCCAAGATGGCTGCTACCACATACTAAGGCCTAACAGGGAAGAGAACGGAGAGGCAGAGAGGAAAGGGAGAGGGCAAGGATAAGCCAAAATGGCAAAAGGCCCTTCTCCTTTCTCCTAGCTTTTTTTATAGATAGAAGACCACAATCAGGGGGCTGGGCTATCTAGAGATGAAGCCAGGTAAATGACCCTTTTGAAATGTAGATCTTCAGGTGCGCCCTATGACCTAAGCTTCACAAAAGCCAGAGCTGATTTCCTGAGATAAAATCTCCCTAGCAGAGTTGGGAGGAGCTACATCTCTGAAACAGAAAGCAGTTCAGAATGGAATTTGTAGGAAATGGCATTAATACTTCTTACCATGAATATATAGCCAGCTGATTCCAGACTCTAGATCCCACTAAGGTTCAAAATCCATCAGAATAATTCACTTTGGCATTACCTTTAGAAATCAGAGACATGTCAGTTTGCCCAGAGGCACACTAGTATGTCTCCTTGACCTAGGAGAACTGATTACATTATGATTGATCCAACGTAGCCAAGAACTCTTGGAATATCTACATGTATGTCCTCTTGGGGGACCCATGGGAACAGGAAGAGTTTAATAATATTCATGATAAAAATATTTATGCCGTATAAAATTATGAAATCCATCCAATTTGTCCAAGCTCCCATTGTGTCTGCTCCAGAGATTCCTTAAAGGCAGGGAGTAGCTCTTCACATAAGCTAAGTGTAGCTGGAGCCTAAGGCTCAGTAGTGCATGTCACCCAACAGACATCAAAGCAAAATCTAAAAATAAAAAAATGCAAAAAAAAAAAAAAAGAGGAATGGGAAGGAACCTGGGAACATAGGCATCGGAAGCTGACACTGGTGGTGGGATTAGTGCTGCAATACTGTACATCTAAAACATAACTATGACTAATCATGGTGCTTTAATAAAAATAGTTCCTCTCCAATGTGCTCCTAAAACCTACCAAAATATGACTGTCGGGAACGCCGCGGGGTCCCCGACAGTGTCAGGACAGAGGTTCTCTTCTACCTCCGAGGACGCGGGAGAACAGATGAAAACTCACGAGTCCGGTGCAGTTCCAAAAAGGCTTTTAATAGTACAAAAGCTCTTCCACAGCACTCCAGTATAATGAACAAACTTTAGCTCTGGTCCGAACTTAGACCATACAAAAGAGCCTAAGTCTCCCACCAAAGAGAAAGGATCTCAACCGAGCTGAGTCCTACCCAGAAGGAGCAAAAGGCCAAAGAGCAAAAAGCCAAAAGCCAAAAGCCAAAGGCCGAGGAGCCAAAAGCCACAGGAGCCAAAATCCGAAAGCTGAAAGGCCCAAAGGTGAGGGGGCCTCAAGTCAGCCCTTTATACACACCAAAGTAATCCAACTGGGAGGGTCATGTCAACAAAGAACCCTAAACAGAGTGTAGTGCCACACCCTATTGCAGTTATAAACAAAGGTTATGCCAAGGACTAATCCGAGATTATCTCATGTTAAACACTGAAGAGGGGGCTGATATAAAGTAATACATCTTAACTTCATGAGCTTCATGTAATCTAGATGGTACCCACAAGATCCTTCTTATTATTATCTGCACCAGAGTGATTCTGAGTATCTTGTTCTTTCTTGTACTGAAAGGGTCACACTCGCCTGTTTAGAGCAAACTAGTATGATCCATCCTATAGTCTTCCTATAGTCTCAACGTAACCAGGGCGGTAGTCTCCTGGTCCCACGCAGGGTGCAGTGGGTATAAAGAGGAGCTGTGCCCAATCTAGAAAGCACAGAAGTCTTAGGAGATGTATAGGTTATTCAATCAAGGTGACTTCTGTACCTGCCACACCCTCTAGCAGTGTTTACATAGAAGAGAGTTCTCATTAGAATGAACCTTGGCTTAAATAGATTAAGCTGGGAGTGAGCAAAACAACAAAACTCCCAGAATAGCTAAACCTGTCCTCCAACATATGACCTTCTCTTTGTCTCATCTTTTCTCCTGTAGTTTACTACTATAACTAGTTCTGAGTTGCAATTCCTCCACAGTTTCCAAATAATAATTTATTTTGTGGGTAAAATCGACATTTTGCTCCAGATATTATTTCACTTCCCTCAGGGCCAATCAAAGAAACTGTGATGAATCAAGAAATCCAACTTCAAATGGCCAAAAGGCATATGAAAAAATGCTCATCATCACTAATCATCAGAGATGCAAATCAAAACAACAATGAGATATCACCTCACACCACAGAGAATGGCCCATATCCAAAAGGGTAAAAGCAACAAGTGCTGGCGTGGATGCGGGGAAAGGGGACTCTCATCCATTGTTGATGGGAATGTCAACCTTTCTGGAAAACAATATGGACATTCCTCCAAAGACTAGAAATTGAGCTCCCTTTTGACCCAGCCATACCACTCCTGGGAATATACCCTGGGAAGCGAAAACCACACAGCGGAAACACAATCCGCACTTTTATTTTCATATCAGCATTATTCACAATAGCCAGAACCTGGAAACACCAGTATGCCCGAGAACTGATGACTGGATAAAGAAACTTTGGTATATCTACACAATGGAATACCATGCAGCTGTTAGGAAAAATGAAGTTATGAAATTTGCCTATAAATGGATGGACATGGAAAGGATCATGTTGAGTGAAATTAGTCAGAAGGAAAGAGAGAGATATAGAATGACTGCATTTATTTGCATGACATAAATCTATCAGGTGGTCTTACCCAATGTGGAAATTACCGCAAACGTGTGGGAGTCAGAGGTTAGGTAAGACAGAGAAGGGAACATGTGTGAATAAATGTCGAAAGGGCGAATACCAACCTAGAACTGAGCAATAAATACAGGCAAAAAAAATGCACATGATGGCTTCTAAGTGTATGTAGTGCAACCCACAATGTGTAAGAGAAGGAAAAGAGAGGGAGAGAGAAAAGAGATAAAGAACCTGCCATTTAGGCAGAGACCTGGGCCCTACGAAAGCAGGATGAGAATGCTATTCGGGTCTCCCAGAGAGGCATCGAAAGAGCTATGCTTGGAATATCACGCCTCACTCAAGTGAGAGAAGGAATCCGGAGTTCTGACCTCCGTCGCTATTCCAGAATCAGGGACGCTGTCTCGTTTGCCAAGGCATCGAAAATCAGATGGGCTGGACATGTAATGCGATTTGGAGACAACCGCTGGACTAGAGCCGTTACCGACTGGATCCCACGGGATGTCAAAAGATCACGTGGGCCGCCCACCTACAAGATGGTCAGACTTCCTTGTTAAGACCCTGAAGGAACGGTTTGAGGCTCTTCATATTCCTGAATCAACCAGATGCCATTGGGCTACATTGGCACGTGATAGGGTCCAATGGAAATGTTACTGGCGCCCGCTCGAGCAAATCGATGAGTAACGGGATTCAAGTGATCAAGTGATGGGAGGGGGAAGGGAATTGGGGACATTGATGGTGGGAAATGGACACTGGTGGAGGGTTGGGTGCTGGTATAATATTTTTTTTTTAAAAGAAAGAAATCTCTTTCCACAGTATGGATATTCCTCCAAAAAACTAGAAACTTAGCTCCCATTTTTTTTTTCAATCTGGCCCAGGTATGCTGAACCAGAGACTATCAGACATGGGGCAGAGCTGCTACTTGCTCTCCCTGTGCCCAGCTGCTCGTGAGGCACCGGGGAGGCATGGCGGGTTCTAGCCCTGGCCTGCCACCCCAGCAAAGCCTCACAACAAGCCAGACCACCCTCCCCTACTCCATGGGGTCCACCATTTTCCACATCCGGACTTCCCTCTTGTCACAACTCCACCCAGCAGACCAGACTATCACAGCCTGGTTTTGCGGCCGCCAGCAGCCGCGCGGTTCATCAATAAATGTTTTATTTAGAGGTGACTACAACAGTATGCCACCCGCACGGCAAGCCTGGCAAGCTGCTCGTGTAGTAATGATATGCCAATTACCAGTAACATTTATATTTGGTCATTCCCGTGACCTAATATAATTGTTTGAGGCTCTTTATGTTCCTGGAGCAAGCAGATGCCTTGGGTTCTACTAGCATGAGCCAGGGCATATGGAGATATTACTGGTGCCCGGCTCTAGCAAACAGATGATTAACGGGATGATAGTGATAGTGATAGTGAGCTCCCATTTAACAACTACCAATACCATTCCTGAGAATACACCCTGGGGACCCAAGATCACACAGCAGAAACACCATCTGCAATTCTATGTTAATTGCAGCACTATTCACAATAGCCAGAATATGACAACAACTAGAATGCCCAAGAACAGATGACTGGATAAAGAAACTATGGTACATCTACATAATGGAATACTACATTGCTGTTAGGAAAAATGAAGCCATGAAATTAACCTAAAAATGGATAGACATGGAGTGTATCATGCTGAGTGGAAATAGAAGGAAAAGGATAGATACAGAATAGACTACATTCATTTGTGGGATATAAAAGAAAATAGTATGAGACTAGTATCCAAGACCACAAAAAGCAGGGGCCAGAAGGACGCATTAATGGTTGGAAGCTACCACAAGTGTGTGGGGTCTGAGTGTAGGTAAGACAGAGGAGGGACCAGTTTGCCAATAATAGTTGGAAATGATAATGCTAGACTAGAACTGAGTATTGAAAGAGGGTAAAGGAATATATACAACCCTTCAGTGCCTGTATTGCAAATCACAAAGAGAGAGTGAAAGAGAGAGAGAGAGAGAGAGAGAGAGAGAGAGAGAGAGAGTACCTGCCATAGAGGTAGGTTGTGGGGCGAGGGGGAGGACTAGGGATATTGGTGCTGGGAAATGTGCATGGGTGAAGGAGTGGGTGTTGGAACACTACATGAATGAAACCCAATAATGAACAGCTTTGCAATGGTCTATCTCACAGTGGTTTGGTATTTTTTTTTTCTTTTTGGGTCACACCGGCAATACTCAGGAATTACTCCTGGTGGGCTCGGGGGGACCATGTGGGATGCTGAGGATCAAACCCGGGTTGGCTGCATGCAGGGCAAACTCCCTAACTGCTGTGCTATCGTTCCTTGATTTAATAAGAATTTTTTTTTAAAAGGGAAAAGAAAGAAACCTCTTTCCAGGCAACAAGCCAACAGGTTAAAAGATGATAATAAACTCGTGTCCTCTTTGAAATTAATCATCTTGACTACATGATCACATAAGCTTTTATTGAAAATAGAACAAGAATTCTGAGGAAGAGTGGGCTGCAGACAGTTAGTGGCAAAATGATCAATAAATCCCCTAGTGGGTTGATTCCCTGCTAAAGCAAACTGTCTTATCTGAAAACTTAATCCAAGGGTTTCCAAGAAAGGGTTTCAGTCCTTCTATTAGGCTTTGTGGGTAAGAACAAGGACAGAACAATTGTCTCTGCTTAGATTAGCTGCTGTTGGTTTTCCATTCAGATTTTAATTTCTTTTGGTTTCAATTTTACTGTTTGTTTTGGAGCCACACTCAGCAGTGCTCAGGGTTTATTCTGGGCTCTGCTCTCAGGGATCACTCGTGGAAGGGCTCAGCAGACCATACAGCATGCCAGGAATTAAACCCAGGTCAGCTGCAGGCAAGGCAAGCACGCTACCCGTATCAATTTTATACTTAAAGCTGAAAAAAGGCATCACACTATATATATATATATATATATATATATATATGTATGTATTTTTTTGTTTGTTTGTTTGTTTGGTTGGTCGGTCTTGGGTTTTGCACCACAACCAGTGTGAGGCAACTCCCAACTCTACTCTGGGGCTCCAAAATCAAAGACAGCCTGCCCAACTCTACTGTCCTCATGCAATGCATTTTCCCACTTACCTTTATGAATCAAAGTGTGCCTGATCAAAAGTCTTTCCTCTGTTTGAGAGCCCTGGATTAGATGCCTTGCACCACATGGACCCCTGAGTAGCACTAGGTGTAGCCTAGGAAAACTGAGCAACTTCTAGGGTGTGTGACCTCTCCCTGGGTCAAAAAAAAAAAAAAAGGCTTTCTGTACTCTCCTTTGCTAAAAATGTCTCTGTGTGTGTGTGTGTGTGTGTGTGTGTGTGTGTGTCTCAAAGAAAAGAGTATATGGGAGGGGCCGGATCAATAGTAAAGCGGGTAGGGCATTTGCCTTGAACACCGCCAGGAGTAATTCCTGAGCGAAAAGCCAGGAGTAACCCCTGAAAATTGCCGGTTATGGCCCAAAAAAGAAAAAAAAAAGTATATGAAAATCATGTACTAAATGAGCAATGTCCCCAGATCAACGGAAGTCATTTTATTTCATTTAGTAGTTATTATGCATTATTTCATCTTTTAAATAGCCTGGCAAGCTACCCGTGTTGTATTTGATATGCCAAATACCAGTAACAATTATAGACCTCATTCCAGAATGGATTGTGGCTCTTTATGTTCCTGGAGCAAGCAGATGCCCTTGGGCTCTACTAGCATGAGACAGGACATATGGAGATGTTACTGGGGCCCGCTCAAGCAAATCGATGAACAACGGGAAGACAGTGATACAGTGATACAGTGATTTTTTGTGATGTACAAGACTATTAATGGAAGTTTTAGGCATAATCATTCCAGAACCACATTCATCATCAGAGAGCCTACTTTCCTCCACCTACAGTTCCTCCCATCAACCTTCCATTCCCCACCCTCTAACCTCAGTTCTCAATTTCTTTTTTTTTTTTGCTTTTTGGGTCACACCCGGCAATGCTCAGGGGTTACTCCTGGCTCTGCACTCAGGAATTACTCCTGGCGGTGCTCAGGGGACCATATGGGACTCCGGGGATCGAACCCGGGCCAGCACAGGCAAACACCCTACCCGCTGGACTATCGCTCCGGCCCTCAGTTCTCAATTTCTGCTGCCTTTTGGTCATTTGCTGATTCCTTACTAGGAATCTTCTTCTATCTCACATAGGAACGAGATCATTTTATAACGATTCCTTTTCTACTGACCAACTCACTCAGCATGATAGCCTCTACCTCCATCCATGCAGAAACTAACCACATTATTTCATCCTTTATTATAACTGCACAGTATACTATTATGTAAATAAACTACACTTTTTGGTCCAATCATCTGTAGGTAAATTAAGGTGAACATTTGGCTTGTTTCCATATCATAACTATTAAATTAAGTGCTTCAATGAACATAGATATGTATATATCCTTTTAAATTTATGCTTTTCTATGTGCAGAGTCAAAAAATGGTATCAATGGGTCATATGGAAGTTCTATTTTAAATTTTTTTTTTTTTTTTTTTTGCTTTTTGGGTCACACCCGGCGATGCACAGGGGTTACTCCTGGCTCTTGCTCAGGAATTACTCCTGGCGGTGCTCAGGAGACCATATGGGATGCCGAGGATCGAACCCGGGTCGGCTGTGTGCAAGGCAAGCATCCTACCCACTGGACTATCACTCCGGCCCATATTTTCACTTTTTCAAGAAATCTACATATTGCTTTCTATAGAGGTTAAACTGATTGGCATTCCCACAAAACAAAATGAAAGTTCCTTTCTTACCTCATTCTGCCAACAATGGCTACTTTCAGACTTTTTTTTATATTGCCCTCCTCACTGTCACTGTCACTGTCACTGTCCTCCCGTTCATCATCGATTGGCTCGAGCGGGCACCAGTAACATCTCCATATGTCCTGTCTCATGCTAGTACAGCCAAGGGCACCTGCTTGTTCCAGGAACTTAAAGAGCCTCAAACCATTCCATCAGGTCATGGGAATGAGGTCTAAAATTGTTATGCCAATTGGTATTTGGCATATCAAATGCCAGGCTCTGCCGTGAGGGTAGCATACTCTTGTAGTCATTTCTAAATCCAGCATTTATTGATGAACTGCGTGGTTGCGATAGGCTGGTCTACTGGGTGGAGTTCTGATGAGAGGGAAGTCCAGATGTGGAAAATGGAGGCCCCTCATGGAGTGGGGGGGTCATCTGGCTCGTTGCAAGGCTCTGCTGGAGTGGAGGGCCAGGGCTAGAACCCGCCATCCCTCCTGGGTGCCTCATGAGCAGCTGGGCACAGGGAGAGCCAGTAGCAGCTCTGCCCCATGTCTGTGAGTCTCTGGATCAGCATACCTGAGCCGATTGCCCTCCTCACTGGTATAAAATGGTATCTCATTGCTCTAATTTTTATTTCCTTAGTAATAAGTGAGAATTTTTCATAGCCTTATTAGTTATCATATTTCTTTTTTTCTTTTTGGGTCACACCCAGAGATAACACAGGGTTACTCCTGGCTCTGCACTCAAGAATTACTCCTGGCAGAGCTTGAGGCCATATGGGATGACAGGAATCGAACCTGGCCGCATGCAAGGCAAATGCCCTACCCGCTGTACTATCACTCCAGCTTCAGACATCATATTTCCCTTTGAGGAAATGCCTGTTCTCCTCTCCGCATTTTAGGATGGGGTTAATGTATATTTTGGTGTTGAGCTTTGTAAGTATTTTATACATCTTGTGTCTGATGACAGGCTTAGCTAGCTTGGGAACTTTGCTCACAGCTTAATCTATTTACATGCTCTTAAGTCAAGGTTCATTCTAATGAGATCTCTCTTCTATGTAAATACTGCTCGAGAGTTATTCAGAGTCACCTTGACTCTGAATAACTTCTGACTTATTATACATCTACTAAGACTTCTATGTTTTCTAAATTGGACACAGCTCCTCTTTATACCCAATGCACCCATCGTGGGACAGTTAGAACTTACCAGGAGACTGCCAGCCTGGCTACGTTGAGACTATAAGAAGATTATAGTAAGGATCATACTAATTTGCCCTCAAGCAGGCGAGTGTGACCCTTTCAGTATACAGAGAACGAGATACTCAGAATTACCCTGGTGCAGATAATAAATAAGAAGGACCTTGTGGATACCATCTAGATTACATGAAGCCCATGAAATTAAGATGTATTAGTTTATACCAAGCCCCTCTCTCTCTAGTTTTTACATAAGAGATAATCTCAGAAGAAGGGATTAATCCTTTGTTTATACCTGTAATAGGGTGTGGCACCAACCTTCTACACTCTAGGGTTCTTTGTTGACAGGACACTCCCTGTCAACAGATAGGATTACTTTGTTGGTGGTTTTTAATTTTTTATTATACCACCTTGGGACATAAAATGTGTTCATAATTGGTTATTGGTAATATAGTATTCCAGCACCCATCCCTCCACCAGTGCCCCAATCCCACCACCAATGTACCCACACCCCCTCCCGCCCACCCCAGGCTGCCTCAACAACAGGTACTCCCTTTTCTTCTCTTTCTCCATCTCTGTCTGTCTCTGCAGCTCTATCCCTCTTCTTTTACACATTGCCGCTAGCCCTGCAGACATTTAGGGTTTATCATGTCTCTCTGTATATTCAATGGTGAGCTCCAGTCTGACATTACCATTTCCCACATTTAGTAAAACACTGGTATCTATTTATATCCCATTAATAAATGCAGCCATCCTATATCTGTCCTTTTCCTTCTGACTATTTTCACTCAGCATGATAGTCTCCATGTCCATCCATTTGCAGGTAAATTTCATAATTTCGCTCTTTTCTGACAGCTGCATAGTATTCCATTGTGTATATGTACCACAGTTTCTTTAGTCAGTCCTCTGTTCTCGGGCACTTAGGTTGTTTCCAGATTCTAGCTAGTGTAAACAGCGCAGCAATGAATAAAGAAGTACAGATAGTGTTTCTGCTATGTGTTTTTGGGACTCCAGGGTATATTCCCAGAGTGGTATTGCTGGGTCAAATGGGAGCTCAATATCTAGTTTTCAGAGGAATGTTCATATTGTTCTCCAAAAGGGCTGGACCAATCGGCACTCCTACCAACAGTGGATGAGAGTCCCTTTTCACCCGCATCCACTTCAGCACCGGTTGTTCTTGCTGTTTTGTATGTGTGCCAGTATGTGTGGTGTGAGATGATACCTTATTATTGTTTTGATTTGCATCTCCCTGATGATTAATGATGAAGAGTACTTTTTCATATGCCTTTTGGCCATTCAAATTTCTTCTTTTTGGAAGCTTCTGTTCATTTCTTCTCCCCATTTTTTGATGGGGTTGGCTGTTTTTTTCTTGTGAAGTGCTACCAGTGCCTGATATATCCTAGATATTAACCCCTTATCAGATAGGTCACTTGATCACTTGATCACTTGAATCCCATTATTCATCGATTTGCTCGAGCGGACACCAGTAACATTTCCATTGGATCCTAACACATGCCAATGTAGCCCAATGGCATCTGGTTGATTCAGGAATACAAAGAGCTTCAAACCGTTGGTTCAGGGTCTTGACGAAGAAGTCTGACCATCTTGTGGGTGGGCGGCCACGTGATCTTTTGATATCCCGTGGGATCCAGTCGGTAATGGCTCTAGTCCGGCGGTTGTCTCCAAATCGCATTACATGTCCAGCCCATCTGATTTTTCGATGCCTTGGCAAGCGAGACAGCATCCCTGACTCTGGAATAGTGAGAGAAGTCAGACTCCAGATTCCTTCTCTCACTTGAGTGAGGCGTGATATTCCAAGCACAGCTCTTTCGATTCCTCTCTGGGAGACCCGAAGAGCATTCTCATCCTACTTTTCGTAGGGCAGGTCTCTGAGGCATATGTTAATGCAGGGAGAACGGTGGAGTCAAAGAGATGTGCACAGAGCCAGAGGTTCTTTGTCCTTTTAGCTATTTCTTCGATGCCTTTGAAGGCATTCCATGCCCCTCTCTCTTCCTCCTGCGCAGCTCAGGTTTTAGGTCGTTCATCATGTTGATTTCTCGACCTAGGTACACATAACTGCTGCATTCAGAGATGTTTGTTCCATTGAGAGTGAATGGGGCCTCTGGAACTAGTTCATTCTTCATAAACATGGTTTTTCTTTAGATTCAGCTGTACACCTATCTTTCCACATTATCGGTCAAAGTCAGCCAGCATTTGTGCCGCTTGGCTAATGTTTGGTGTTATTAGAACGATGTCATCAGCGAAGATTAAGTGGTGTAGTTGCCGACCATCTATCTTCACTCCCATTCCTTCCCATTCTAATTGTTGCATGATCTTCTCAAGGGTGGCGCTAAAGAGTTTTGGTGAAATGGATCACCACCAGGATCTCACCATTCTACAAAGAAGTGATCATTAATGTCAAAAGAGGGATTCGACAGGGTGATACCATTTCATCAGATAGGTAATGGGTGAATATACTTTCCCACTCTGTGAATTGTCTTTGTATCAGCGCCTCCCTTGAGACCATCATGTGACAATTAGAATGGGAAGGAATGGGAGTGAAGAAAGATGGTCGGCAACTAAACCACCTCCGCTTCGCTGATGACATCGATTAGCCAAGCAGCACAAATGCTGGCTGACTTCGACCAAGAATGTGGAAAGATAGGTCTAAAGCTGAATCCCAGCAAACTATGTTCATGAAAAATGAACTAGTTCCAGAGGACCCGTTCATTCTCAATGGAACAGACATCTCTGAATGCAACAGTTATGTGTACCTAGGTCAAGAAGTCAACATGATGAACGACCCAAAACCTGAGCTGCACAGGAGGAAGAGAGAGGCATGGAATGCCTTCAAAGGCATCGAAGAAATAGCTAAAAGGACAAAGAACCTCCGGCTCCGGGCACATCTCTTAGACTCCACCATTCTCCCTGCATTAACATATGCCTCAGAGACCTGGGCCTTACGATAGCAGGATGAAAATGCTCTTCGGGTCTCCCAAAGAGGAATCGAAAAGAGCTATGCTTAGAATATCATGCCTCACTCAAGTGAGAGAAGGAATCCGAAGTTCTGACCTCCGTCGCTGTTCCAGAGTCAGGGACGCTGTCTCGCTTTGCCAAGGCATCGAAAATCAGATGGGCTGGACATATAATGCAATTTGGAGGCGACCGCTGGACTAGAGCCGCTACCGACTGGATCCCATGGGATGTCAAAAGATCACGTGGCTGCCCACCTACAAGATGGTTAGACTTCTTCGTCAAGACCCTGAACCAACGGTTTGAAGCTCTTTGTATTCCTGAAGCAACCAGATGTCATTGGGCTACACTGGCACATGATAGGGTCCAATGGAAATATTATACTGGTGCCCACTTGAGCAAATTGACGAATAACGGGATGTCAAGTGATCAAGTGATCTTGGTCACCGTTTCTTTTGAGGTACAGAAGCTTTTCAATTTTATATAATTCCATTTGTTTATCTTTGCTTCCATTTGCTTGTTCAGTGGTGTTTAGTCTTTGAAGATGCTTTTAGTTTCAATGTCGTAAAGCATTTTTTCCTGTTTTCTTCAATGTACCTTAAAGATTCATGTCTGATGTTGAGATCTATAATCCATTTTGATCTGACTTTTGTGCATGGCATTAGAAGGAGGTCTAAGTTCATTTTTTTACACGTAGCTGCCCAGTTTTCCCAGCACCATTTGTTGAAGAGACTTTCTTTGCTCTATTTAATATAGGATTACTTTGGTGTATATAAGGGTACTGACTTGAGGCACTTGACCCTTTCTGCTCCATCTTTTGGGTAGGACTCCTCTCGGGTGAGATCCTCTCTCTTTGGTTGGAGTCTTGGGCTCTTGTATGGTCTAAGTTCGGACCAGAGCTAGAGTTCTTTCATTAATTGGATTGCGGTGGCAGAGCTTTTGTACTATTAAAGCCTTTTTAGAACTGCGCTGGACTCATGAGTTTTCATCCGTTCCCCAGCGGCCTGGAGGTAGAAGAGAACTTCTGTCCTGATACTGTCGGGGACCCCAGCGGCTCCCCAAAAATCTTGGATATTAGTCTTTGATGTATTGTGTGCAAATATTTTCTCGCATTCAGATGGCTATCTTTTTATTTTAGCTTGAATTTTTTGTTCCACAGAGAAACTTGAATTTTTCACACAAAAATTTCTTTTAATATAGTCTCATTCATTTATTTCTATTTTTATTGTCTTTGCCTCTAAAGCTCAGTTCATTCATGGATTATTTCCTGAAGAATTCTGCGGGTTTTCTTCAATGAATTATATGAATTCTGGTCTAATCTTGTGATTAACTCAACTTGAATTTACTTTTGTGAATAGTGTAAGATATGATTCGTTTTCTTTTTAAGCATGGCTATCCAGTTTTCCCAACACGATTTATTTAAGAGATTTTCCATGCTCTATTTAAGGTTAATGAAAAAAAGACCATAGAAACAAATGGGAATAAAAATGAATATGAGAATTGGTCTTTAGTAAGAAGCTTGACACTGGGCAGCGGGTGTGAGGTAAACAGGACAAGAAAAAGAACAATATGAAAATGGTTACTCAGAAGGGGGGTGTGGCTGAAGATGGTAAATTGTTATGCATAAAACTCTATCATTAAAAGTATTATAAACCATAGCGCCTTAAAAAAAAACAGTGCCTGTCAAAGGCAGACTGAAAGTGTCCTTTCACTGAAAGTGAAAGGAAACTGGAAAGATGGGTAGAAGTATTTGTGATAAAAAGAATTGGTTCTGGAACATTACATGCCTAAAGTAAATCATAAAACTATAATTCATGATGCCTTAAAAAATGTACTTGAGAAAAAAAACTAAGAACAAGAGATAAATTTTGGAACAAACCAGCTACACAAATTATTAAAACAGAGTGAGAGGCTGACACAGCCTCCTGGCCATATTCAGGATATAAAGAAACACAGTAGTGGAATAACAAATGTCCAAAGGTAAAAACAAAAAAACATGAGAACTGATGTACAGTAGGACACATACCACTCAGGGAGTGGGGGAAGGGCAGGAAAAGAGAACACAACAACAGTGGTGGAGGCGAGTGCTCAACTCTGAGGAGGAAAGGAAGCTGAAAGGTAGTATGCATAAAACCCTACAAGTAACAGTACTGAAAACCAAAAGGTCAAAAGTTTCACAGGTGCACATGAGGTAATAAAACAGATAATGAAGTGGGCAGGGCCTTGCCTTGAATACAGCCCATATAGTGCAGGGGTTAGGGCATAAATAAGATATATAAACCGGGCTGGAGTGATAGCATAGTGGGTAGGGTGTTTGCCTTGCATGTGGCCGACCTGGGTTAGATTTCTGGCATACCATATGGTCCTCTGAGCTGAGTGAAGAGCCAGGAGTGTCACCAGGTGTGACCCAAAAAGAATGAAATATGTACATATATATGTGTATGTATATATATATATATATATATATATATATATATATATATATATATATATATATATATATATATAAAAAACCAGCAGAGCCTCACAACAGCCAGACGACCCCCCACTCCATGAGGACCTCCATTTTCCACATCCGGACTTCCCTCTCCTCAGAACTATAAATAAATTAAAAATAACTCAGAACTCCACCCAGCATACCAGCCTATCACAGCCCGGCTCATGCACCGCTTGCTGCTGCGCAGTTCATCAATAAATGCTGGATTTTGAGATGACTACAAGAGTATGCTACCCGCACGGCAGAGCCTGGCAAGCTACCCGTGTCGTATTTGATATGCCAGATCACTGTATCACTGTATCACTGTCTTCCCGCTCATCATCGATTTGCTCGAGCGGGCCCCAGTAACATCTCCATATGTCCTGTCTCATGCTAGTAGAGCCCAAGGGCATCTGCTTGCTCCAGGAACATAAAGAGCCTCAATCTGTTCCGGAATGAGGTCTATAATTGTTACTGGTATTTGGCATATCAAATACTACACGGGTAGCTTGCCAGGCTCTGCCGTGCAGGTAGCATACTCTTGTAGTCATCTCAAAATCCAGCATTTATTGATGAACCAGAACCACGTGGCCGCAAGAGCCGGGCTGTGATAGGCTGGTCTGCTGGGTGGAGTTCTGATATAAAAGATATCTTTTATATCTTTTTAAGTAGATATAAAAGATAAAAAACAAAAGACTAAGTGTTTTTTCCATTTTTTGAAGATAATAAAAATTATAGATAAGTTTAAGAAACATTATTAAAATTAACAGTAAACTGGGGATGGAGTGATATTCCAGCGGGTAGGGCATTTGCCTTCCACTGGCAACCGGGGTTGGATCCCAAGCATCCCATATGGTCCCTCGACACCAGAATTAATTCCTGAGTGCAGAGTCAGGAGTAACCCCTCAGCATCACTTAGTGTAACCCAAAAGAAAAAATAATAATAATAAAAAAAGTAAAAATAATTATTTTTTAAAATTCTGATCTACGTTGGGGATAGTAGGTGTATTTGGTTGATTTTATGATTGGGAGTTGGGGGGCAGTGTTGGGACATGTTGCTTATTAAGATTGCTTCTAGAATGACTTGGGGGACCATACAGTGCCAGGGATTGAACTAGAGCTTCCAGCATGCAAAACATGTGCTCTGGGCTAATTGAGTTCTCTTTCTGGCCCTAAGGAAACGTTTTGAAATTAAATGTAAAGAGGATTGGCGAGAGGTCAGAGCTAAGGTGCTTGCCTTTACACAGCTGACCCTGACTCAATCTGGGGCAACACATATGCAGCACAACCAGGAGTGGCCCTTAAGTACGGAGGGATGGAGGGAAGGAGAGAAGGAAGGGTCACATCAAATTAAGAAACATTCAATTCCTAATACTGATATCGTAACACTACTAATAGAAAGCTCAAATACTTGATTTTTGAGCTTGTCAAAGTCAAAGCTTTCAAATGTCCTCCAAATGAATTCAAATTTGATGACATCCAATTTTTGCATAATACAATTTATAAAGTTCTTTATTAAAATATTTGATTATCACAAACAGAGTGAAAGTGGCAATAAGAGTGGAAGAGTAGTAAATTGTCACTTACTGAGTCATCTGTGGCAGAAGTTGGCCAGCCTTCCCACAGCTGATGGCGAACAGCTTATATTATTATTATTATTATTATTATTATTATTATTATTATTTTGCTTTTTTTGGGTCACACACAGCAATGCTCAGGGGTTACTGCTGGCTCTTCACTCAGGAATCACTCCTGGCGGTACTCGGGGACCATATGAGATGCCGGGATGGAACACAGGTCAGCGTGTGCAAGGCAAACGCCCTCCCCACTGTGCCATCGCTCCGGCCCTTGTTTGCTATTCTTTCTTTTTAAATTTTTTTTTTGCTTTTTTTAGGCCACACCCGACGATGCTCAGGAGTTTCTCCTGGCTCTGCACTCAGGAATTACTCCTGGCGGTGCTCGGGGACCATATGGGATGCCAGGAATCGAACCTGGGCTGGCATTGGCCACCGCATGCAAGGCAAACGCCCTACCTGCAGAGGCTATCGCTCCAGCCACACCTTGTTTGTTATTCTTGAGGTAATCACCCTCCCTCTTCTGGTCCACTATAATTGGACAAGTTCTAAGAAGTCTGGGTCTAAGAGATTACTACAACATCCTACACAAGTACCTGGAAGAGGAAAGATAGGATAGGTATTTAGCTATTTACATGAGATATAGGAAGATCATTAGATGAGGGTTCAACTGCAAAGGAAGGATGGGGGGAAAAAAAGAGGAAATTCTGAATTATGATATGCCAGATACCAGTAACAATTATAGACCTCATTCCCATGACTTGATGGAATGGTTTGAGGCTCTTTATGTTCCTAGAGCAGGCAGGTGCCCTTGGGCTCTACTTGCATGAGACAGGACATATGGAGATGTTACTGGGGCCCCACTCGAGCAAATCGATGATGAACGGGAAGACAGTGATACAGTGATATAAAACCAATCCAGAGTAAATCTTTGACACTGTGCCACACGGCCTCCTGGGCATCACCAGGCTTCATCCTAGAGACTATGAGTACCAAATCTGTTCACGCCCTAGCACTGAACAGACAACTGGTTGGTTGGCAGAGTTTCAGGAGAAGCCCTATACTTCCTGAGCACTGGCTAGGTGGCAACTATAAATAAATTAAAAATAAAAATGGAGATTAAAAACAGTAGGAACAATCTCCTTTTTAGTGTTTACAAATTCAGGGATCTAGTGTTACTAAACTATGCCAACCTCCAAAGTGCCAATATCCCTTTATCACAGCCCACTGGAACTTGTCCATCCACCTCCTCTCCCATCCACCCACCACCATACTCTCGGAAACTCAATTTGTGTCAAACTCCAAGAATTTATAAAACTCCATTGTCTATTCTTATGCTTTGTTTCTTTATTTATCACATATGAGTAGAAATCATCTGGTACTTGTCTTTCTCCTTCTGATTTATTTTAATTACTATGTCTGCCTCCTGTTAATCCCTCTGTTGCAAAAGGCAAAAGATTTCACTAAGTAGTACTCCCCAAATATCTATTATCTCCATCTATACACCAAGTCTTCTTTATCCACTCATCCATCGCTGCACTCTGGGTATTTCTAGATTGTAGCACTAGGATGAAATCAAGTTTTTATGCATATTTTTTTCAAATCAGTGTTTCTGTGTTCATTGGATATCTAGAAATGAAACTGCTGGATCATATGACACTTTTTTTTTTTTTGCTTTTTTTGGGTCACACCCGGTGACGCTCAGGGGTTACTCCTGGCTCTGCACTCAGGAATTACTCCTGGCGGTGCGCGGGGGACCATATGGGACGACGGGATTGAACCCGGCCGGCATAGGCCGGCCGCGTGCAAGGCAAACGCCCTACCCGCTGGGCTATCGCTCCGGCCCTCATATGACACTTTTAATAGTTTAGAAATATACGTTCCACTGATATCTGACCAATTATTCCTGCAAAAAGTGAATAAGGGTTCATCATTTGCCAAATCTCCAACATTTGTTGTTTCTGGCCTTCTAATAGGACAATCTTATAGGCATGAGGAATAACCTAAACTTCCATAAAAAGTTTTAATCACATAACTACGACAAAACATACTGGAATAAACATATTCAAGAATGCCAAATAGGGCTGGCAATGTGGCTTAATGGAATAGTACATCCCTTACTCATATGAGACTCTAAATTCCCTGGTACTGAATATCCATGAACTACAAAGATTAACCCGCCCTTAAAAAGTGATTATTAGGATTAGAGAGATAGTAGAGGAACAGCAGCTGATGCTGGTTAAAATCCTCTGAGCCACATATTACCCTAAGTGCCACAAGGGGTCACTCCTAATCACAGAGCCAGGAACAGCACCTAAGCTGTTCCTTTGCAGGTATCACTGTATCACTGTATCTCTGTCTTCCCGTTGTTCATCAATTTGCTCGAGCGGGCCCCAGTAACATCTCCATATGTCCTGTCTCATGCTAGTAGAGCCCAAAGGCATCTGCTTGCTACAGGAACATAAAGAGCCTCAATCCATTCCAGAATGAGGTTTATAATTGTTACTGGTATTTGGCATATCAAATACAACACGGGTAGCTTGCCAGGCTCTGCTGTGCAGGTAGCATACTCTTGCAGTCATCTCTAAGTCCAGCATTTAATGATGAACCGCGCGCCACAAGTAGCCGCCGAGCCAGACCTCCCTTGCAGGTATGGCCCAAATACACACAACCCGTACATCCCAAAAATGATAACTTATTTTTTTATAGATTTTTTTTTTGGGGAGGAGTGTTGGATCACACCTAGCAGTGCTCAAGAACTACTCCCAGAGCAGTGATAAGGGAACTATACAGTCAGAGACTGAATCTATTGAATCTAGACATTCTACAAGCAAAGCATACAGTCCAACCCAAAAGTTATATATAAATTCTCATTTCATTACAATGAGAATTAATACTTTTGTAAACTGAAAATTAAAGTTTTATTTGAAGTTAAAAATTTATCTGAGCAAAGATGTTAAGTTAATTATTTAAACAGAGATGCAAACCTAGGTGAAACAGCTGAAAGTTAATTACAGAAGTCTGTATGGATTGAACATTACTAAAATGTATGGGATTTTATGCTGGGACCTGCCTTTTTGCTATGCTGCACTCTCCCACCCAAATTACACCACTTCTGTAATAAACTGCCTAAAGCCAAAAGGAAAACCACAGCATAATGCCACTTCTTAACAAACTTAGAAAAAACTGATTATCAGTGACGGCCACAGGAAGTGAAGCGGAAACATCAGAGTTATTAAATTAGTAATGTTTTACCCGCACGGCAGAGCCTGGCAAGCTACCCGTGTCGTATTTGATATGCCAAATACCAGTAACAATTATAGACCTCATTCCCATGACCTGATGGAATGGTTTGAGGTTCTTTATGTTGCTGGAGCAAGCAGGTGCCCTTGGGCTCTACTAGCATGAGACAGGACTTATGGAGATGTTACTGGTGCCCGCTCGAGCAAATCGATGATGAACGGGAAGACAGTGACAGTGACAGTATGGATTGAAAATAACTATAAATCTAATGTCTGCTTTACAAGTCCACAAGTTTAAAAAAAAATCAATTACTTTTCAAAATTATAATTCAGGCATTCCTAAAACTTCAAAGGCAATGAGGGACAACAGGCCATTCCAATACTAGCAATACTACCCCCAACACTATATATAATTCATTATTAGTCTATTTAGCAATTGTAAATAGATTACAATTTTGTGAATGTGTATTGCTATGCTGGGACCCTGCCTTTTGCTATGCTGCACTCTCCCACCCAAATTACACCACTTCTGTAATAAACTGTCTAAAGCCAAAAGGAAAACCACAGCATAATGCCACTTCTTAACAAACTTAGAAAAAACTGATTATCAGTGACGGCCACAGGAAGTGAAGCGGGAAACATCAGAGTTATTCAGGCAGGCCTGACTTTTCTCTCCATCCATGCAAGGGGAATATGAACCTGAACACAAAGTCATACAAGAGAAAAACAATTCTTAATTATCTAAGAATTCATGGTAATTCAGTGATTTAATTCTGAACTGAGTATGAACTTATTAAAGACATAACATTTAGGTTACTGGCTCTCCCTGTGCCCAGCCGCTCACGAGGCACCCGGGAGGGATGGCAGGTTCTAGCCCTGGACCGTCACCCCAGTAGAGCCTCACAACAAGCCAGACAACCCCCTACTCCATGAGGGTCGCCATTTTCCACATCCGGACTTCCCTCTTGTCAGAACTCCACCCAGCAGAAGAGCCTATTACAGACTGGCTCACGTGGCGCAGGCGACTGCATGGTTCATCAATAAATGCTGGATTTAGAGGTGACTACAAGAGTATGCCACCCGCACGGCAGAGCCTGGCAAGCCTCCCATGTTGTATTTGATATGCCAAATACCAGTAACATTTATAGACCTCATTCCCATGACCTGATGGAATGGTTTGAGGCTCTTTATGCTCCTGGAGCAAGCAGATGCCCTTGGGCTCTACTAGCATGAGACAAGATATATGGAATGTTACTGGTGCCCGCTCGAGCAAATCAATGATGAACGGAAGACAGTGATACAGTGAATTAGAGTTATAGATAGACTATGGTCTGCTGAACCATATGTAACAAATATTAAAAACAAGATTTCAGGAGAGCCAGAGCAATAGTACAGCAGGTAGCCATGCACACGGCCAACCTGGGTTCGATGCTCGGCATCCAGTGGCCTGGACAGACAGTAGGGTCCTTGTCTTGCACAGCCAACCCAGGTTCAATATCTGGCATCCATATGGTCCTCTGTGCGCCACCAGGAGTAATTCCTGAAGGTAGAGCCAGGTGTAACCCCTGAGCATTGCTGGATGAAGCCCAAAACAACACAAAAAAGACTGAGGGCAATGTTCATGAATAAAACTGACCAAGGGTAGAGTGTGGAAATTTTAAGATAAATACTTCTGGATATCTAAAAATACCAGCATGGTGACTCTAGTTAACAAACTGTATATGCATGAATATGTAAAAGTTACTAAGAGAAGCATCTAATTTTTACCATACAGACAGGGAAAAAAAGCAAGGTGATGGATGTGTGCTGTCAATCGTTTCACAATATAAATCTGTACCAAATCATCACATAACCCCGAACTAACAAAATGTTATCAGTCATTTCTATTTTACTTTATGAAAGCTGGGGAAAAAGTATACTTACCACTAAGTCCCAATTATTTTGTTCAAGCAATGTAATAGCTTCATCAATGTTTTCAATACCAGTACATGCCTAGAAATAAAGCGAAAAAAACATCTTATGAAATTTCAAGTATGGGAGTCTTATAATAAAAAGATAAATATCATAGTGGGTAACTTAAATGTGAATAAGTATATGAATAAAGCAAAGACACTAGCCTAATGCTCATGAGCATTTTATAGATGTTTTGAAAATTATCAATTACAGTGCAAATTTGCATTATATAACGAACAATAGTAAAATGAAACAAAAGTTCAGAAGTCCAATATGCTGTTTAGAAAAACTTAGAAAAAACTTTGACCTAAGAGATTTTGCTATGACACCTAACAAATAACTCAGTGACATACCACCTGCTTTTTGAGCATGTGCCCATGAATTTCTTTGGTTTGGGATTTTTTTTGTTTGAGGGTTAAAATTCTGGCCACTGGACTTACACATATTTTAAGTGCAGTGCTCCATGGTTTGGGGTTGAAGGAATTGCAAGATGTTTCAGTAAGTGCTCACACATATCTCCTTGTGTACCACAGATCATATACTCTTTCACAGCACCAGAAATCTCAGACAGAGGGTGAGGCATTTGCCCTGCACAGGACCAACCTGGGTTCATCCCTGGCACCCCATATGGTCCCCCAAGCTTGCTATGAGTGATCCCTAAGTGAAGAGCCTGGAGTAAGCCCTGAGAACAGCTGTAGAAGGAGGGAGGGAGGAAGGGAGGGAGGGAAGGAGGGAGGGAGGGGGAAGGAGGAGGGAGAGAGAGGATAGAGTAGGGGAGGGAGGAAAAAGGGGGGAGAGGGAGAGAGGGAAGCAATCACCCAAATCCACAACTATATTACAAATTTCTGACAATATGCAAGCTTAGCCAAGCCACTGAAACTTATCAGCCCAGCTCTACAGATCCTGAAATTTCTGAAGCACAAAGAACACATGACATCTCCAAATTCCAGTGCTGACAGCCCAGTAGGAGCAGACCAAATTAGATGGGAAAACAGCATAGAAACCAACTAAGCTGAATAAACAAAAAACAGTACTATAGAAGGCTCAACTAGCAACAAACTGCTTCGTAAACCCTCAATGACTTCAATGACCCAAAGGGGATATATTAATTTTCATGAATTTTCTTTTACTGAAATATTTTTTCAATAATTCCACTAGCAGCTCTGATGTAACAAGCAAAATAAAATAAATTATTTTGCACCTGCTAAGAGGGCAGAATTGAGGGAATAGGTGGGAAACTGGGGACAATGATGGAGGGTGTTGATGTCGCTGGTAAGAGATGCTGATGTCGCTGGTGAGGTAGGATCTTGAGCAAGTAGAACACCCACGAAGCAGGTAGAATAGGGGGCTGGAGCATAGCGGGGAGGCGTTTGTCTTGCATGCAGCCAAGCCGAAGTTCGATCCCGGTATCCCATATGGTCCCTGAGCACCACCAGGAGTAATTCCTGAGTGCAGAGCCAGAAGTAACCCCTGAGCATCACCGGGTGTGACCCAAAAACAAACCAAAAACAAAACAAAAAAGAAAAAACAGTAGAACACCCACGAAGCAGGTCCAACAGAGCACCCACAAAAACGTCTCCACGAACCACTTTGGGGGAATAGATCCAATTTATTAGGTCAAACAGGGTTATTTAAATTGGGGAAAGCAGGATGGGAACTCTGTATCAGTCAATTCAGGTAGTAGGGTGGGGTCTGTTAGCCAATCATGTAGGGTGAGAAAGGATTAAAACAAGCGATTAAGAGGCCAGAACAATAGTCCAGGGGAGAGGGTGTTTGCCTTGCACATGGCCTGGGTTCGATCCCCAGCTTCCATATGTTCCCCTAAGAACCGATCACCAGCTTCCATATGGTTCCTCATCACTGCAAAGAGTAATTCCTGAGTGCAGAGCTAGGAGTAACCCCTGAGCATCGCTCAGTGTGACCCAAAAAGAAAAAAAAAAACAAACCCAAATAAGGTAGGGGGTTTAAGGCAGGGTGTGTGCTTAATCCTAAATAGGTAGGGTACCTGTTTAGCTACAGATTTTTAGCTACAGTCACACTGGTGGTGGGATGGATATTGGAACACTGAATACCCAAAACAACTATTATGAAAAACTTTGTAAGCCACGGTCACTTATCACTTGTCTTCCCGTTGTTGATCTATTTGCTAGAGCGTGCGCAAGTAACGTCTCCATTCATTGGGAATGAAGTCCATTATTGTTACTGTTTTTGGCAAATCAAATACAACACGGGTAGCATGCCAGGTTCTGCCATGGCTCTGGGTTCATCCCAGGGGACTCAGTCTTTTTGTATGTTAGACCATCAGCCATCCAGGGCTCACAGAGCAGAGCCCTGGGTGTAGACAAGTCTGTCTCCTGTCTGCCACCTGCCGACCCAGCCGGGCATCCACAGCCACACCTGCAACACCTTGAGGGGCAGGTTGTAAACCACAGTGTTTAAATCACTTAATATCACTTATCACTTATCTTCCCGTTGTTCATCAATTTGCTCAACCAGGCACCAGTAACATCTCCATTTGTCCCTGTCGCATGCAAGTGTAGCCCAATGGCATCTGTTCGCTCCAGGAACACGAAGAGCCTCAAACCATTCAGCCTCAAAACCTTTGCTCAGGTTTTTTGATGAAAAAGATCTGACCATCTCGTAGGTGGGTGGCCACGCATTCTTTTGATGTCCCATGGAATCCAGTCAGTAAAAGCTCTAGTCCAGCAGTCGTCCTTAAATCGTATTATATGTCCTGCCCATTCGATTTTCATCATCTTGGCAAACGAGACAACATCCTTGATTCTTGATTGTCAATGGAGGTTGGAACTCTGGATTCCTTCTCTCATTTGAATGAAGCGTGATACTCCAAGCAAGACTCTTTCGATTCCTCTTTGGGCTACCCGAATAGCCTTCTCATACTATTTTCAAAGGGCCCAGGTCTCCGAGGCGTATGTTAGTGCAGGAAGAATGGTGGAGTCAAAAAGTTGTGCCTGGAGCTGGAGGTTCTTTATCTTCTTTACCACTTCCTTGATGCAGTAAAGAACATTCTTGAAGGTGTCCCACACTGCTCTCTTCCTCCTGCGTATCAGGTGCTAGGTCGTTCGTCATGTTGAATATTCAACCTAGGTACACATAACTGTTGCATTCGGAGAAGTTGATTCCGTTGAGAGCAAATGGAGCGTGAGAAACTAGTCCATTTCTCATGAACGTTGTCTTCTTAATAGTCAGCTGCAGTCCGACCTTTCTACTCTCACGGTGAAAGTCAGCCAGCATTTGTGCTGCTTGGCTAATATTTAGTGTTATTAGAAAGATGTCATCAGCCAAGCAGAGGAGGTGTAGTTGCTGACCATCTATTTTCACTCCCATTCCTTCCCATTCCAGTCGTCACATGACATTCTCGAGGGTGGCACTGAAGACTTTCGGTGAAATAATATCTCCTGTCAAACCCCTCTCTTTACATTGATCACTTCCTTGTACAATGGTGAGATCCTGGTAGTGAATCCATAATACAGCTCACAAGGATCTTGATGTACTGAGTTTGAACACCCTGACAAGGTTGCCCACTCTCACCTCTTTTATTCAATATAGTACTGGAAGTATTTACCATAGCAATCAGAGAAGAAAAGGACATTAAGGGCATCCAGCTAGGCAAGGAAGAAGTCAAACTAACACTATTTGCAGATGACATGATATTATACCTAGAGAACCCTAAACTCTCTACCAAAAAACTCCTAGAAACAATAGACACATATAGTAGAGTAGCAGGATACAAAATCAACACCCAAAAAGTCCGTGGCTTTCCTATATACAAATAACGAAAGAGAAGAAAGGAATATTAAAGAAACGATTCCATTCACAATTCACAATTGTGCCACAGAAAATCAAATACCTAGGAATCAGCTTAACCAAGTGTGTAAAGGACCTGTACAAAGAAAACTACAAGACACTGCTCCAAGAAATAAAAGAGGACACGAGGAAGTGGAAACACATTACCTGCTCATGAATGGGGAGAATCAACATTGTCAAAATGGCAATACCCCTAGAGCTTTGTACATATTCAATGCGGTCCCTATAAGGATACCCATGACATTCTGCCAAGAAATTGACCAAACACTCCTGGAATTTGTATGGAACAATAAACCCTCACAGATAGCTAAAGCAATCCTCGGGGAAAAGAGGATGGGAGGCATCACCTTTCCCAACTTCAAACTGTACTACAAGGCAGTAGTAATTAAAACACATGGTATTGGAATAAAAACAGACCTGTGGACCTATGGAATAGAATTGAGTATCCTGACACCCAACCTCAAACACATGATCATTTAATCTTTGATAAAGGTGCAAAGAGGCCAAAAAGGAGTAAGGAAAGCATCTTCAACAAGTGGTGTTGGGAAAACTGGACAGCGACATGTAAAAAAAATGAATTTGAACATTTGTCTAACACCATGCACAAAAATCAAATCAGAATGGATTAAAGATCTCAATATCAGACTTGAATCCATAAAGTACATTGAAGAAAATTTAGGGAAAACCCTCCATGACATTGAGTTAAAGGCATCTTCAAAGGTGAAACACCACTAACAAAGCAACTAGAAGAAAAGATAAACATATGGGACTACATGAAACTAAAAAGCTTCTGCACCTCAAAAGAAACAGTGACCAAGATACAAAGACAGTCCACAGAATGGGAAAGAATATTCACCCAATACCCATCTGACAAGAGGTTAATATCCAGGATCTATCAAACACTGGTAGAACTTTTACAAGAAGAAAACAACAAACCCCATCAAAAAATGGGGAGAAGAAATGAACAGAAACTTCAACAAGGAAGAAATTCAAATGGCCAAAAGACATATGAAAAATTGCTCATCATCATTAATCATCAGAGAGATGCAAATCAAAACAACAAGGTATCATTTTACACCACAGAGACTGGCACATATCCAAAAGAGCAAGAACAACTAGTGCTGGCATGGATGCGGGGAAAAGGGGACTCTCATCCATTGTTGGTGGGAATGTCGAGTGGTACAGCCTTTTGGAAAACTATATGGACAGGGGCCGGGAGCGATAGCCCAGCGGGTAGGGCGTTTGCCTTGCATGCGCGCCGGCTTGTGCCGCCCGGGTTCGATCCCCGGCATCCCATATGGTCCCCGAGCACCGCCAGGAGTAATTCCTGAGTGCAGAGCCAGGAGTAACCCCTGAGCATCGCCGGGTGTGACCCAAAAAAGCAAAAAAAAAAAGAAAAAAAAACTATATGGACATTCCTCCAAAGACTAGAAATTGAGCTCCCATTTGACCCAGCCATACCACTCCTGGGAATATACCCTGGGACTCCCAAAAAATACACAGCAGAACCACCATCCCTACTTTTATGTTCTTAGCAGCATATTCACAACAGCCAGAATCTGGAAACAACCAGAGTGTCTGAGAATCAATGACTGGATAAAGAAGATTTGGTACATCTACACAATGGAATACTATGCAGCTGTTAAGAAAAATGAAGTTATGAAATTTGCCTGTAAATGGATGGACATGGAGAGGATCATGTTGAGTGAAATTAGCCAGAAGGAGACAGATATAGAATAACTGCATTTATTTGCATGACATAAATATATGTATGTACATATTATGGTACCAATATCCAAGGTCAGGTGAAGCATAGATCAGGAGGTCTTGTCAAAGGTGGAAATTATCACAAACGTGTGGGAATCAGAGGCTAGGTAAGACAGAGAATGGAGCAGTGTGCCTATAATTGTTGAAAGTGCTAATGCACTCTAGTATTTAATGCTAGAACTGAGCATTAAATACAGGCAAAAAGATACACATGATATTATTTTAATGTATGTATTGT
This sequence comes from Cryptotis parvus, assembly GCA_021461705.1. Taxonomy (NCBI): domain Eukaryota; kingdom Metazoa; phylum Chordata; class Mammalia; order Eulipotyphla; family Soricidae; genus Cryptotis; species Cryptotis parvus. The sequence goes on from JAJIBD010038607.1 coordinate 35,902, forward strand.
AATCCACAATGTGGAAGGGAAGGAAAAGAGAAAGAGACAGAGAGAGAGAGAGAGAGAGAGAGAGAGGTAGAAAGAAATAATGTGCCATAGAGGCAGGCTAGGGAAGGAGGGAGGGCATCGGGGACATTGGTGGTGAGAAATGGGCACTGGTGGAGGGGTGGGTGCTGGAACACTGTATGACTGAAACCCAAATATGAACATCTTATGAGCATCTTTGTTATTGTATATTTCACGGTGGTATAATAAAATATTTTTTAAAAAAGATGCCGCTCTGTCTAGCATTCATTGATTAAAAGAAAGCCTTTGATTATGGTGTTTAAATAAAATGTTTTAAAAAAGTTACAGAAGATTCTATGAGATTATGAAGAGACAACAATGGTTCAAGGGACAAGAGCATGAGAAGATCATCAACAGTGTTAGGTTTTCTGCAACTATTTCCAGCTTAATTTATGCTTAATGTATATAAAACTTCAGGAAAAAAAAAACATTTGGAAGAATATCACAAAAATTCCAGAAAGTTATTCAGGGTTAGCCCTTCAAGCCCACTTCCTTGAATACACATCTCGCTTGCCTGTCTCTATGATTCTTTACTAGCTTATTTTCATTCTGGAGAAGAAGTCTGTTCTATCTCGAACACATTTCCCTCTTTCTCTCCTCTCACATACATCTAAGTAAGTTTTGTGCAAAAATACCTTGCTTCATTATTTCGCCTCACCTGAAATCCTTTCCTGACAAAGTAAGATGGCAGACCCAGAGGGCTGTGCGGAGGTTAGAAGAGATTTTGCTAGTCCTGATCCAATCAAGGCATTTCCTCAAGTGCGGAAGTCAGGTGAGGTGGGTAAAGCAGAGAGATAGGAGCACTCTTCTCAAGCCATTCTGTGTTAATGTATATATGATGTAGCTCACTGGTTTTCTTCTATCTTAAAGTCACTGTCTGTTAAATTCCCTCATTTCCAAGTCATTAAGACTGATTTCTGAAGGCCTGGAGTGGTAGTACAGCAGGGAGCACTGCCTGGAGTGCAAAACCAGGAGTAACCCCTGAGCATGGCCGGATATGATCCAAAAAAAAGGAAGGAAGGAAGGAAGGAAGGAAGGAAGGAAGGAAGGAAGGAAGGAAGGAAGGAAGGAAGGAAGGAAGGAAGGAAGGAAGGGAGGGAGGGAGGGGAGGGAGGGAGGGAGGGGAGGGAGGGAGGGAGGGAGGGAGGGAGGGAGGGGGGGGAGGGAGGGAGGGAGGGAGGGAGGACAAGAGGAAGAGAAAAATTGATTTCTGAGGAATTTTCTTTCTCATTATTTAAACACCAGATTTAACAGTTTGGAGTTTCTTCTTCTCTTTAATATAAGGAGTTGTGGTTTTTGTGGTTTGTGGTTTGCTTGAGCTCCACCTAGTTTGAGAACTTCAGGTATAAGGTCAGGCAAGGAGCAATCTGTTGGGAGAGCTTCCTTCAATCATCAGCCCTTCATGGAAAGGATGAGCCAAATGTGAAATCCCTTGCTGTCCCTCAGAACCATTCTCAATCTGCAGGGAACGACTTGTACCTAGTACTTCTCGACCCACAAGTGGAAATCTGCTGCTGCTGATAGTTTACTGAGGAGAATGTAGACCCTGAATGTACAAGGGTGGTGGAAAGGTGTTTGCCTTCCTTCCACAGGGTATCAGTTCTTCTCCTGCGGGCAAATACCTGAGCCTGTTTTGTAACCAAAAGTTCCAGTGCTGGTGGCTGCTAAGTAAAGCACTCCAGTGATGGCAAAGGAAACGGAGTTCAGACTGTCACACTAAGTCTGCTAAAATTCCTGGGGGCTCAAAACCTGCTCACTGTTGAATCTACACAGAGGGATTTACTTGATAATCCCTGAATGTCTGTAAGGCAAGCCACAATGTGTTGAGTGTATGTGTGTGTGTGTGTGTGTGTGTGTGTGAGAGAGAGAGAGAGAGAGAGAGAGAGAGAGAGAGAGAGAGAGACAAAATACCTGCTCAAGGAAAATGCCTGGCTCATTCCTAGGCCCAGCAGAAGCAGAAACTGAAGGCTTAAGATCACTATCATCACTATCACTATCACTATCTTCCCGTTTATCATCTATTTGCTAGAGCGGGTACCAGTAACATCTCCATTATGTCCTGTCTCATGCTAGTAGAACCCAAAGGCATCCGCTTGCTCCAGGAACATAAAGAGCCTCAAAACCATTATATTAGGTCATGGGAATGACCTAATATAAATGTTACTGGTATTTGGCATATCAAATATGACACGAGCAGCTTGCCAGGCTTGCCATGTGGGTGACATACTCTTGTAGTCACCTCTAAATAAAGCATTTATTGATGAACCGCGCGGCCGCTAGCGGCCACTCAAGCCGTGCTGTGATAGTCTGGTCTGCCGGGTGGAGTTGTGACGAGAGGGAAGTCCGGATGTGGAAAATGGCGGCCCCCATGGAGTGGGGAGGTCGTCTGGCTTGTTGTGAGGCTCTGCTGGGTGGCAGGCCAGGGCTAGAATCCGCCATGCCTCCCGGGTACCTCATAAGCAGCTGGGCACAGGGAGAGCAAGTAGCAGCTCTGCCCCATGTCTGAGAGTCTCTGGTTCAGCTTACCTGGGCCGGATTGAAAAAACAATGCTGCAGGGTGGGTGTCGATGATCCGGGCTCTGATAGTCTGGTCTGCTGGGTGGAATTGTGACGAGAGGGAAGTCTGGATGTGGAAAATGGCGGCCCCCATGGAGTGGGGGTGGGGGGGTTTGGTCTGGCTTGTTGTGAGGCTCTGCTGGGGTGGCAGGCCAGGGCTAGAACCCACCATGCCCCCCAGGCGCCTCATGAGCGGCTGGGCACAGGGGAGAGCAAGTAGCAGCTCTGCCCCATGTCTGAGAGTCTCTGGTTCAAACTCTAGCTCTGGTCTGAACTTAGACCATACCAAAGAGCCTAAGTCTCCCACCAAAGAGAGAGGATCTCACCCGAGATGAGTCCTACCCAGAAGAAGGAGGAAAATGCCAAAGAGCCAAAAGCCAAAAGCCAAAAACCGCAGGAGCCAAAAGCCACAGGAGCCAAAAAGCTGAAAGCAAAAAGGCTTTCTGTAAATAATTGGATATGCACTAAAGTGCCATGAACAGGTTTCAATAACAGGTTTCAATATGCAAAGACAGAATATTCTTTCATCTCTTTTTTCTCTTTCCTTTCATTTATTTGGGAGTGAGATATGGAAGGAGACCTCCCAAGACGTGCTCAGGAGAGCATACCTCCCCACCCCAGGTAATTTTCCCCCAAGGACCTGTGCTCAGGGGCCTCCAAGGCTGTACCCAGCTATACTTAGGGGACCACAGGGGGCCTGAAATGGAAGCTTCGTTGGGCCCATGCAAGGCATGCACTCTACACTAACCGCTATACTATCTCCTGGCTTTTTTTTCCCTCCCATTTTTACTTCTGTTGTTCAAGAAAATCTCTCATAACACTAACAAAACACAGCTTCACAAAGTTTTCGGAGACTGCTTTATACTAATAATTAGTGTATTACCCACAAAAGATGTCTTATGTTGCAACTCTAAGTCCCAGTGTTAAATTACTTTGAGATGGAGCCTTAAGAAGATTAGTTTTAGATGTAGTTGGAGCCCAAATGACCAGACTAAAAAGAGGCAATAAAGGAACCAAGACTGTAGGTCAGCTGTAATGCACTTGCTTTTTTGTCACAGATAAATAATTCTTTATGCCCTCCCCTACACAATAGGGGCGAGGGGCAGGGATGCCCCCAGCCCTCATTCAGGAAAAGGGAGGTAAACGTATACTAAATGTCCTGTGGCATGGGGGAAAATGAGGAGTAATAGTGTGCGTGTGTGTGTGGGGGGGGTCCTACAGCCCCTTTCTTCTGGTATTGGTCCCTCCTCACCATCACGTGGTAGAACTGGGGGGCTGAAAGCCCTAGAAGCATGCCTAAGACCCTGGTTTCTATCCCATTCTATCCAGCACCACACAAACAAAAAGACGACAAACAGAAACTGTGTGTGATCTTTCTCCCTCTCTGACATGTGAGAATGAAGTGCACTGGTGGAATTCCGTAAAGTCAGACAGAGTGTGCTTAGTACTTTGCTCTCAGACTTCACCTCCAGAATATGAGAAAACATTTCTATTGAGAGAGAGAGAGAAAGAGAGAGAGAGAGAGAGAGAGAGAGAGAGAGAGAGAGAACACGGAAGTGTGTGCCATTGGTGGGTTGGGGGACGGGGGACTGGGGACATTGGTGGTGGGAAATGAACACTGATGAAGAGATGGGTGTTGGAACATTATATTACTGAAACTCAATCATGAACAACTTTGTAAATGTGTATCTCACTGTGATTCAGTAAAAATAAATCGTTTTAAATAAAACTACTCAGATACACGAAACAGAGTTGCTACCGGCTCTCCCTGTGCTCAGATGATCATGAGGCGTCCAGTAGGGAAGGCAAGTTCTAGCCCCTGGCCCGCCATCCCAATAGAGCCCTCAAAAGAAGCCAGAGGAACCCCCGCACCAAGAGAGCAGTTATTCTCAACATCCGGACTCCACAGCTCGTCAGAGCTCCACCCAAGAGAAAAGCCAATCCCTCCCCATTTCAGTTCATCAGTAAATGCACGAAAGAGCCTACTGCTGAGAGTATACCACCTGCACGGCAGAGCCTGGCAAGCTACCTTTGTCATATTTGATATGCCAAAAACCAGTAACAATAATAGACCTCATTCCCATGACCTGAAGGAATGGTTTGAAGCTCTTCCTGTTCCTGGAGCACGCAGATACCCTTGGGCTACACTAGCACGAGACAGGACAGGACGTATGGAGATGGTACTGGTGCCCACTCGAGAAAATTGATGAACAACGGGAAGACAAGTGATACAAGTGAAATAAAATCACAATTCTATTCTGTTGCTGTTGTGGCTGCTGCTGTAGCAGAGTCATATGCTTTATTGCAGCACCAGGGACCGCACTCAGCAGTGCTGGAATCACAGTTGGCTATGAAGAGAATACGGAAATTGAACTAGTGTCTCATGAACTCAAGGTAGACACTCAACCACTGAGACATGTCACAAAGCCCAGAGATTTATATTATTAAGCTACCCAGTCTAAAACATTCCAAATCAACCTAAGATAGGGAATATAAAACAACAATGACAACAAAGAAATTATATAATCCAACCCCTGTCATGCCATAAGCACCACCAGGAGTAATTCCTGAGTGCAGAGTAGATGCTTAGTAGATGCTTAGAAATCTACAGTGTGGCCTAAAAAACAAAAAGCAACAAAACAAACCAGAGACCCAAAAAATAGAAAAGAGGCAAGCAAAGTACATCCCTTACATGCCACCATCCCAGATTCAATCCCCAGTACCAATGTGGCCCCCTGATCTGCACAAGTGATCACAAGGGAGTTACCCTTGAGCAGAGCCAGTAATAATCCTTGAGATCTGCCAGTTTGACCCAAAACTAAAAAACAAGAACAGTAACAACAAAAACCATAAGGAAGGGAGGAAATTTTATTTTAAGAATAATGTTACAACACTTAATTTTTTACTTTTCAAAAATGCAAACTTTGGGGGCCGGAGCAATACTCCAGAGAGGATGGCATTTGCCTTGCATGTGGCCAAACGGGTTCAATCCCTGGCATCCCACATGATCCCCTGAGCACTGCCAGGAGTAATTCCTGAGTGCAGAGGAAGGAGTAAACCCTGTGCATTGCTGGTTGTTACCCAAAAAGAAAAAAAAAAAAAAGCAAACTTCAAAAAACAAGAAAAGTATTGCCTATTTAAAGAAGAAATTAGGGGCCGGAGTGATAGCACAGCAGATAGGGTGTTTGCCTCTCATGCAGCCAACCCAGGTTTGAACCCCGGCATACCATATGGTCCCTATATGGAACAGGGGTCCAGATAATGGCTCAATTGGCTATTATCAATGTGTTACCTACAGCAACCCCAGGTTTGATCCCTGGCTGTAAGTTATTCCCCAGCAAAGTAAGAAACCCTGAGCACTAACTCAAGAGAAATCCCAAGCACTCCTGGATATGGCTAAACCTTTAACCCCATACCTCAAAAAAAGAAAATGAACAAAGTCTAAAAGACCTGTGAGATCCATTTAATGGACCAAAGTCTCCAGACCCGGAAGAGGAGAAAGGGGAGAAAAAAATATGTAAAGAAATATGTAAAGCTGATAACATCTGTGATAAAAGGCAAGAAATCACAAGTAGCTTTCTCTACTGATCCAAAGATAAACAATCCTATCTTGTATGATTTAGTAGTTCAGAAACCATGATTATAATCACTGTCACTGTCTTCTCGTTCATCATCAATTTTGCTAGAGCAGGCACCGGTAACATCTCTTTATGTTACTGGTTCTTTATGTTCCTGGAGCAAGCAGGTGCTCTTGGCTCTACTTGCATGAGACAAGATATATGAGACATGATTATAATAATGCTAACATTTATGTTTTCAGTGTACAAAATTAGTGCACGTAGATAATTACTGACGGTCCAAAAAAGTCTCCAGCATTGCCCTTGTACCTCTTCTAGTCTCTATCCCTACCTCCTAACAATTAGTACCCACCCTATTTCTGAAATGAAGTGTCAAGGGATTGTTTCAAGGGATTGTTATCATACTGTCAACCCTCTTGTTTTTGTTTTTGTTTTTTGTCTTTTAGGGTCATACCTGACAGAACATATAGGATGCTGGGTGGGGATCAAACACTATTTGGCTCTGGTCTGCTTTCTGTTTGTTTTGGGTCACACCTAGCACTCCTTAGTGGTTACTCCTGCATCTGCACTCAGGAATCACTCCTGGAGGCGCTGGGGGAACACATGGGATGCCTGAGATCGAACCCGGGTTGGCCGCATGCAAGGCAAACACCCTACCCTCTGGACTATCGCTCAGGTCCGTGCTTTGTTTCTTTACATCTCACAAATCAGTAAAATCATCAGTATTTGTTCTTCCTCTGACTTCTCAAGTGAAATACTTAACATGATACCCTCCAGCTCCCTCCACACTGGCAAAGGGCAGGATTCTCATTTTTTTTTTTTTTGTGGGTTACATCCAGTGATGCTCAGGGGTTACTCCTGACTTTGCACTCAAGAATTACTTCTAGCAGTGCTCAGAGGTCCATATGAGATGCTGGGGATCAAACACAAGCTGGCCATGTACAGGCAAAAGCCCTACCTGCTGTTCTACAACTCCAGCCCTAAATTTCTTTAGCTCTTATAGCTGCATAGTATTCCATCGTGCATATATATGCCACAACTTTTTTTTTTACAAAAATGCTTTTTTTTTTTTTTTTTTTTTTTTTTTTTTTGCTTTTTTGGATCACACCTGGCAATGCTCAGGGGTTACTCCTGGGTCTGCACTCAAGAATTACTCCTAGAGGTGCTCACCATACAGGATGCTGGGGATCAAACCCGGTCGGCCGCATGCAAGCCAATCACTCTACCCACTGTACTATCTCTCTGGCTACTGCTTCCATTTTTTTCTCCAGCTTTTGGCATGTTTTGTAGCTGATGGTTCTGGGGGAGGGGGTTCTGGCTTGTTTGGGGGATACGACTGGCAACATTCAGGTGTTATTCCTGCCTCTGCACTCTGGAGTTACTCCTGGTGGTGCTCAGGGGAATATATGGGTTACCAGAGATCAAACCCAGGTCAATCTTGTACAAGGCAAGCACCTTAAACACTATACTATCTCTCCATCTCCTCCAGTTCTGTTAAATTGAGGCACCCTGTTTACATCACCCTATCACCAAAATATGTTATCTTTTATCACTGTCCAAGACTCTTGATGCTACCACCTCCACACACTTTAAAATTTCAGTTCACTGTTCTGTTGGCAACATCTCAGACTTAATTCCTATTGGAATAGCTATTGTTTTGCTTATGTCTTTATGTCCACATAAATGATATCTGGTGATACCATCACCTTTTGCTATAAATGTACATGAAATAATGTCCAGAAAAGAAAGGAAGGGAGGGAGGGAGGGAGGGAGGGAGAGAGAGAGAGAGAGGGAGAGAGAGAAAGAGAGAGAAAGAAAGAAAGAAAGAAAGAAAGAAAGAAAGAAAGAAAGAAAGAAAGAAAGAAAGAAAGAAAGAAAGAAAGAAAGAAAGAAAGAAAGAAAGAAAGAAAGAAAGAAAGAAAGAAAGAAAGAAAGAAAGAAAGAAAGAAAGAAAGAAAGAAAGAAAGAGAAGACTTTTACTAAACATTCCACCCAAAAAATATTGGAAATACATATTTTTCTTTTTTTGTCCTGGTAATTATGGCATTTTATTTTTTTTTCTCCTTTTTAATTTTTTATTATACCACCGTGAGACATACAATTACAAAGGTGTTCATAATTGGTTCTTGGTAATACAGTATTCCAGCACCCATCCTTCCACCAGTGACCCATCACCACCATCAGTATACCACACCCCTCCCGCCCACCCCCCAGGCTGCCTCAATAGCAGGTAGCCCCATTTCCCCTCTCTCTCTCTTCTCTCTCTCTCTCTCTCTCTCTCTCTCTCTCTCTCTCTCTGCATCTCTCTCCCTCTTCTTTTACACATTGTGGCTAGCCCTGCAGATATTTAGAGTTTATCATTTAAGTCTCTTTGTGTATATTCAATGGTGAGTTTGGAAATACATATTTTTCTTAAGTGCTAATGGAACATTCTCTAGAACAAAACACACATTAGGGGAAAAAAACACATTTAGCAATATATATATTTAATTAAGAAAGACCTCAGGGGGAAGACAGAGGTTAGGTAAGACAGAGAATGACCAGTGTGCTAATAATTGTGGGAAATGGTAATAATATCAGCCTAGAACTAAGCACTGAATGTAGGCAAAGGGATATACATGGTACCGGGGTTAAAGGGGGTGCAGAGAAGAGGTAAAATGCCTACCATAGAGGCAGGCTGGGGGAGAAGGGAGGGAATCAGGGGGACATTGGTGGTGGAAAATGTGCACTGGTGGACGGATGGTGATGGAACACAGTATGACTGAAACCTAATCATGAAGTTTTGTAACTGTATATCTCACGGTGGTATATAAAAAAAGAAATTAAAAAGTTTTATTGAATCAGCTAACAAAAAAAAGAAAATAGCAAGACCTCAGGGATCAAAGAGGTAACTCAGAAGAGTATTTGGATCAAGTAAAGTGCATACCTTGCATGCAGAAGACCTGAGTACAACTAACAGAACAAAAAATGATGGGGCTGGAGCAATAGTCCAGCAGGTAGGGCATTTGCCTTGCATGTGGCTGGACCCGGGTTCGATCCCCAGCATCCCATATGGTCTCCAGAGCACAAGTAATTCCTGAGTGCAAAACCCTCAGGAGTTACCCCCTGAGTATTGCTGGGTGTGACCCAAAAAAGAAAAAAAAATTAATGGATAATTTTAAAAGACCTCAAGTAAATAATCTAACCTTACAATTTAAGGAGCATAAAAAGAACTAAGCCCAAAGCCAACAAAAGGGAAAAAATTATGAAAAGATTGAAGATAACAAAATCCGGCTTCATCAAGATAAAAATCAACCAATCTTTAGCCAAATTAAAAAAAGATTCAATTTACCAAAATCAGAAGTGAAAGTGGTAATGTTTAAAAAGTAATTTAAACATTATTGACTACAGTATTTTTATGCAACCTCAATAGTTAGTTTTTCTTTTTAAAGAAAGAATGTCAAACAGAGGTCAAAAGTTTCCTTAGCAACCGGCTAGAGATTCTTAACACAACACATAGAAATAGACTACACTGTTTAAGATATTGAAGCAAGCTGTCTCCCTGTATTGTTTTCTCTTGTCTTAATTTGATATAAAAGTTATGGTTTTAATTATCTTGTTTATAAGACTGCTTTGTGGAGATCACCAAAGAGAAGATCCAATATATCATGAAGATAAATTATAACTCTGAGGCTGTGGCCTTTGTAATGAGCTTTGGCTAAGGCAGAGAAATACACTAAGCCACTAGCAGCAAGATGCACTTGTCATACACTGGAACATCAAGAAAAGGAACATGGCAGGCAAAATGCACTATACTCCATCACACCGTGTCTGCCCCAGTAGCCCTTGCAGGTTGTCAGACACATCGAGGGGCCACATCAAGACACCCAAGTGGAACCAGGTTTCCTCAATCCCAGCATGGCAGTGACCCTTAGCCACTTTAGGATAACCACATAACAGCTTTTAGATAGACCAGCAGGTAGGGCGCTTGGGTTGTATATAGCTGGAACCCGGTTCAGTCCCTGGCATCCCATATGGTCCCCTGAGCACCGCCAAAAAGTAAGTAATTCCTGAGCAAAGAGCCAGGAGTAACCCTTGAGCATCCGCCAGGTGTGACCCCCCACAAAAAAAGGAAAAAAAATAAAGTAAAATAAAATAAAGAATGCTGACTGAACTGCAGACTGGAAAGGAAGGAAGGAAGGAGGGAGGGAGGGAGGGAGGGAGGGAGGGAGGGAGGGGAGGAGGGAGGGAGGGAGGGAGGGAGGAGGAAGGAAGGAAGGAAGGAAAGGAAGGAAGGAAGGAAGGAAGGAAGGAAGGAAGGAAGGAAGGAAGGAAGGAAGGGGCTCTTGAGGAGCCAGTGAAATAGTACAGCAGGTAGGATGATTGCTTTGACACAGCTAACCTGGGTTCAACATTCAGCATCCATATGATTGAACCCGCAGCACCATCAGGAGTGGATTCCTGAGCAGAGCAAGGAGTAACCCCTGAGGATCACTGTGTATGGCCCAAAAACCAAAGGAAAAAACTGAGAATCTTTAAAAGGTTTTTACACACACACACACACACACACACACACAATCACACAATCACACACAAACATACTAGAAGAAGGAATGTGACTACCAAGACACAGATCAGAGCCAAGTATCACAAACCAAGAATGGTTCACAGTATCAGAAGTTAGCTGAGGCAAACTGGCGGGTATTAGCTGGACTGACTACCTTTACTCTAAAGCCTCCAGGAAACGGCAGTACAGCTAATATCATAACTTTGGACTTCCAGTATGCAGAACTAAGGGGGAGGGAAACCTTGTTTTAAGCACCTATGTTTATGGTGATTTCACATATACTCTATGTATCTAATACATGATAATAACACCTATATATTTAGACAAAACATAAGTTATAAATAAAAAAAGCATAAAAAATAAAATACATAAAACTATAATTTAAAAAACTATATTGTTAAAATTGTGATTTCAGGGGCCGGAGCAATAGCACAGCAGGTAGGGCGTTTGCCTTGCATGCAGCCAACCTGGGTTCAAGCCCCAGCATCCATATGGTCCCCTGAGCACCGCCAAGAGTAATTCCTAAGCAAAGAGTCAAGAGTAATACCTGAGTGTCACCAAGTGTGACCCAAAAATGCAAAAAAAAAAATGTGATTTCAAAACATGAAATCCAGGCAACTTCCTGATTTTTCATCACTGTTGCAAATATTGAAGTTAAAAAAAAATTTTTTTGAACCAATGTTGTTAGTACTCATCATTTGTCAAGAAGGCAAGAACCAAACTCTGTAAACTTGCTGATTTGTTAGAGGTAACTTAATTTAACAAGATGTCACAAGGAACACTATGTACAGCTTTCCTGAAAATAAAATAAACAGAATCTCCCCTTCAAACACACAGTACACAGATACTTACATATGCTTCTATATATTTAGTGTCTATTTCCCACAACAAATTCTTTAAAAATACCACCCATCACAAGTCACATGAGGTATCACACACCCAGATTCACAATCTCAGATTAAATCCAAAATAATTTTCCCACAAATTAAAAAGATCAAACCAAAAGTAGAAATGAAATTTGTCATGGCCTCCCAGTGAGCTCTTTACAAATCACAGGCCTCAGAACTGCAAGTAGTTGAGATCACAGGCAGTAGTTCTGAACTGTTCCTATAATCACTTATTTCCTGGAAGCAAAGATCTTTTCTTTTCTAGCCTAGCCAAAAGTTTCATTAGCATCTAATTACCCTTAATAAATACCTTCATTCTTAAAATGCTTAGAGGTCTATTTGTTATTTTTGTTTTTTACAAGCTCTGATACAAAATGGTCCTTTCAAACAACTCCCTTTAAGTCCTACAAAAAAAAACAAAACAAATTAAACATAAAATAGTATGTAGTCTTTCAGGCTCTAGTTTTGATAGAGTCATTCATCTCAATTCCCTTAATTATTACAACCACTAAGTCTTTACTTTTCAAAGTGCTTTTCCTTTGTTTTATTTTAAGTTGTCAAGGAAGTTTTACTATGAAAGGAGTCTCAGAGGATGACAGAAACCTCAGCCCATCTGCCTTTGGTTCCGAATTGTTGTGTTTTTGTTTTGTTTTTTTTAATAATTCAGAACTCCTCAATCACTATCCTGGAAATGCTCAATGTCCAAGAAAGCAAATAAACATGTAAAAATAAGCCATAGCTGTATGTAAAATGATTAAATAATATAATAAAATGATACTGTACAGTTATGTAACATATAGAAAAAAAAAAAAAAAAAAGATTCCAAAGGATTCAGAGAATAAAGCAACACATTCCAAGAACATGTCAGGCCGAGGGCACGGAGCAGTGCAGTAAGGACAGAGAAGAGACCACTATGACAATGATAGTGGGAAATGATTTTTTTTTTTTTTTTGCTTTTTGGGTCACACCTAGTGACAGAGTAACTCCTGGCACATAGCTCAGGAATTACTCGGGGGAGGGGTGATTGGGGATCATATGGGACGCTGGGGATGGAACTCAGGAGCTACAAAGACTGAGGTGTTGTGTTTTAGCATAAGCTTCTTACTGAGGCAATTCTGCGCATGTGAAGCAATGCAGACTGCAAAGGGTGCCTACTGGCCCTCCCTATTCTCTGAGGACTCAGATTGGGACTATATAGGGAATTATATGGTGTGCCAGGAATTGAACCCAGGTCTTCCTCTGTGCGAGGCAAACACCCCACTGTTCCAGCCCCGAGAGTAGTTTTAGAAACAATGATCAAGGTGGTAGGTGCTCTTGAATTTTACTTACTTTCATTTTCTAAAAAACTTTAATTTCATGCATCCATGTTGGCCCTGGTATTTTGTTTGTATAGAATGATCTCCAGGGGCCAAAGAAAATACTACTGAACATCTTTCTTTGCATGCAGATGACCTAGGTTCAATGCCCAACACTGCATATGGTTCCCCAAAGCACAGTCCCTAGATGGGTCAGTCCCTAGACGGGTTTCCAATTGGAAGCCAGGCCCCACATGCAATTACCCATCTACTTTTATTGGATCATGGTGAGATGCCCAGTTACAAACTGTTCAGGATCAGGTTTTCAGTTATACAATGTTACAACACCCATCCCTTGACCAGTTTCCCTCCCAGCCACCCTTCAAACCTCTAAGGCAGACACTTCTCTTTCCGCTCCTCTCTCACCCACTTTCTTAGGCTATGTGGTTTGTAATACAGGTACTGAAAGCTTATCATGTATATCACTTAACCTTTCAGCACAGAGTTCTCAAGTCATCATTTCCCACTATCACTGTCACAGCGGTCTCTTCTCTGTCCTTACTGCACTGATCCCTGCCCTCGGCCCAACTTGTGTAGAGCTTCTACCCAGGGATCAGTCCTCCTAGCCCCTCATTTTTACTGCTTTGGGTATTAATCTCATATTACGCTTTTATTAATATCCTAAAAATTAGTGCAATCATTCTGTCTGTCCCTCTCCCTGACTCATTTCACTCAGTATGATACTCTCCATGTATATCCATGTAAAAAGCAAATTTCATGACTTGATATTTTTCCTAATAGGTACATAGTATTCCATTGTGTAAATGTGCAATAGCTTTTTTTATACATTTGTTTTCTAGCTCTCAGATTATTTCCAGATTCTGGCTATTATGAATAGTGCTACAATGAACATAGAAGTGAAGATGGATTTTCTGCATTGTGTTTTTGGCCCCTACAGTATATTCTGAGGAGTGGTATTGCTGACTCATATGGAAGCTCAAGTTCTAGTTTTCTGAGGAATGCCCATATTGTTTTCAAAAAGCCTGGACCAGTCAGTATTCCCACCAGCAATGAATGACAGTCCCATTCGCTCCATATCCATGCCACCACTGGATGTTCTTGTTCTTTTGATGTTTCCAAGTCTCTGCAGCATGAGAGGGTATCTCACTGTAGTTTTGATTTGAATCTCCCTGATTAGTGATAGCCTTTTTTCATATGCCTTTTGACCATCTGTATTTCTTCTTTGAGGACGTTTCTGTTCATCTCATCTCCCCATTTTTTGACAGAGTTGGATTTTTTTTCTTATAAAGTTCTGCCAGTGCCTTATATTATATATCTTTGGTGTTGATCCCTTATCAGATGGGTGTTGGGTAAATAATTCTCATTCATGGGCTGTCTTTTTTTGTCTGATCATCATTTCTTTAAGGTGCAAAGTCTTAGTTTAACGAGTCACATTTGTTTATTTTTACTTCCATTTGCTTAGTCAGGACACAGGTACACCCTGCAGAGCAGAAACCAGCTCAGTTGCAACCAGTCAGTTGCATCATGCTGTATTTGACACCAGAGAAGAATTGTTCCTTGGAACATGCGACAAAAAAGAGGCATTAGTGGCGTTGGTGTCCTTGTCAACAAGAACATGGCCGTAAACATTGATTCATTTGAATGCCTTACAAACCGAATAGGACGATTACACTTGAAGAGATGAGGCCCACTGCCAGCAATTTCTATCTTCATTATCTACGCACCAACATCCACATACAAAGAAGATGAAATTGAGAAATTCTACATGGAATTGGAGGAGTTCTATAAAAAAGATCACACCTTCTACAAGATCATAGTCGGTGATTTTAATGCCAAGATAGGACCAAGAAGATCAGCTGAAGAACTCCACATCGGGACCCATGGCCTAGAATGGAACGAACAGGGTGAGAGACTATCTGAGTTCATCATGTCCACCAAGACCATTCATGGGAACTCACAGTTCCAGAAAGCTGAAGCGAAACGTTGGACATGGGAATCTCCTGGCGGACAGTTCCACAATGAAATAGACCACATCATCTTCAATTGACGGTTTTGTCTGACCGATGTAGCTGTTGTCCCCAAATTCCAAACCGGATCAGACCACCATCTCCTTCGTGCAAAATTCTACTGCCCCCAACGGGAGAAAAGGCTGCAAAGTTTAAGAAGAGAACTCCTAGAACGACCACCAACTGGGAACTCTTTGGCACCATTGCAGCAACATGGGAAGATACCATCATTGACGACATCGATGAAGAATACAACCGACTGGTTCAGCACCTCCATGATTGTGCGAAGAATGCCGAGAGAGAGAAAGACACAAAAGGACGCCTATCTTCAGAAACTCTCAAGCTCATTCGCCAACGTGGCAAGGCGCAAGCCTCAGGAGACCAAATTCTAACATCCAAGCTTGCTAAACAGTGCAGAGAAGCGATAAAAGAAGACCTCAAAGACAGAAGAGCAGAAATACTGGAAGATGCAGCAGAAGCCGGGAAAGGCATTCGCACTGCCCGCCTGTCCTTTGCCAACTATAAGACCAAGATGACTGCCCCCCAACGCCCTGATGGATCTATCACATCTTCCAGAAAGGCAACGGAGAAGATTATCCATGACTTCTACTCAGATCTCTTTGATAGCCACATCCTCCTGCCCACATACCAAATTCCACAGGATGGATATGTCATTCCCAACGTTCTCCCTTCTGAAATCCGACATGCCATCTCATCGGTAAAGAAGGGAACAGCACCAGGCCCAGACAAAGTCAGACCCGAACACCTGAAGAACCTGCCGTCGGTACTCATCAATACACTAGCTCGGCTCTTCACAAGCTACCTGTCCGAATGCAAGGTGCCCTCCCAATGGAAAACCAGCAGGACAGTTCTACTGTTCAAGAAGGGAGACATTCACAACATCGGCAACTATCGCCCCATCTGCCTGTTGTCTGTTATCTACAAGCTATTTACACAAGTCATCCTGAACAGGATTAGCAGAACACTAGATGAAGGACAACCATGCGAGCAAGCAGGCTTCCGGAAAGGATTCAGCACAATCGACCATATCCACACGGTAACCAAGCTCATTGAGGTTTGTAGGGAGTACAAGATGCCGCTCTGTCTCACGTTCATTGATTTACAGAAAGCCTTTGATTCTGTGGAGACTGAAGCAGTCATCGAAGCCCTAGCCAAACAGGGTGTTCAAACCCAATACATCAAGATCCTTCATGAGCTGTATTACGGATTCACCACCAGGATCTCACCATTCTACAAAGAAGTGATCATTGATGTCAAACGAGGGGTTCGACAGGGTGATACCATTTCACCAAAACTCTTCAATGCCACCCTGGAGAACATCATGCGACAATTAGAATGGGAAGGAATGGGAGTGAAGATAGATGGTCGGCAACTACACCACCTCTGCTTTGCTGATGACATCGCTCTAATAACACCAAACATTAGCCAAGCGGCACAAATGCTGGCTGACTTTGACCGAGAATGTAGAAAGGTAGGTCTACAGCTGAATCTGAAGAAAACTATATTCATGAGAAATGAACTAGTTCCTGAGGCCCCATTCACTCTCAATGGAACAAACATCTCTGAATGCAGCAGTTATGTGTACCTAGGTCGAGAAGTCAACATGATGAACGATCTAAAACCTGAGCTGCGCAGGAGGAAGAGAGCGGCATGGAATGCCTTCACAGGCATCGAAGAAATAGCTAAAAGGACAAAGAACCCTCCGGCTCCGGGCACATCTCTTCGACTCCACCGTTCTCCCTGCATTAACATACGCCTCAGAGACCTGGGCCCTACGAAAGCAGGATGAGAATGCTATTCGGGTCTCCCAGAGAGGCATCGAAAGAGCTATGCTTGGAATATCACGCCTCACTCAAGTGAGTGAAGGAATCCGGAGTTCTGACCTCCGTCGCTATTCCTGAATCATGGATGCTGTCTCGCTTGCCAAGGCATCGAAAATCAGATGGGCTGGACATGTAATGCGATTTGGAGACAACCGCTGGACTAGAGCCATTACCGACTGGATCCCACGGGATATCAAAAGATCACGTGGCCGCCCACCTACAAGATGGTCAAACTTCCTTGTAAAGACCCTGAAGGAACGGTTTGAGGCTCTTCATATTCCTGAATCAACCAGATGCCATTGGGCTACATTGGCACATGATAGGGTCCAATGGAAATGTTACTGGTGCCCGCTCGAAGCAAATCGATGAATAACGGGATTCAAGTTATTCAAGTGATTGCTTAGTGAGTGGTGTTTCATCCTTTAAGACGCCTTTAGCTTACATGTCATGGAGAGTTTTGTCTATATTTTTCTCTGTTACCTTATGGACTGATATTAAGGACTTTCAACCATTTTGATTTTACTTTTGTGGAAAGAGTTATAAGTCTGAGTTCATTTTTTTGCATGTAGCCACCCAATTTTCCCAGCACTACTCATTGAAGAAGAGGCTTTCCTTGCTCAATTCATATTTTGTGCTCCTTTATTAAAGATTATCTGGTCATACACCTGAGGGTCTGTGTCAGAATATTCAACTCTATTGTTGCAGGACACCTAAAAGCCTAAAAGCCTCTGCATCTGCCCTGGACTGCCTCCTGCAAATCACTTCGTAAATAAAGGGGTAGTTTAAATGTGGCAGTTTATCTGACCATGTATTCTGTACTGGCTGGTATAAATATTTTCTCATGCTACCACAAGCATTGTGGGACTAGCTAGATCTTACCAGCATATTTGCCTGGCCACGTTGGATCTCTAAGTAATTAGACCAGAGAGAAATGCTGTTTGCCTCCAAGCAAGCAAGCATGGCTCCCTGATAACTCAAAGGCAACTAAAATACAAAACTACCCTGAAGTAGACGAAACTCTTGTGAAGGCTTGGAGAAATATTTAACTGGCATTAGTATAGTCTTTGGTACAGAGACATGCCATCTCAGAAACCCCCCTCTCTACCCTATAAAGGCTTTTCCAGGCAGATCTTGGCTCAAAACATTAGCATATACAAGGGCTTAGGTGAGGTGCTGGGAGAAATTACCTGAGGGCATTTGACCCCTGCCTGCTTCCCATAATAGTGGGAAGTCTAAGCTGCAGGGGTATAAAACTAGGCCTGCTTCCTCTCTCGCACTCTCTCTTTTGAGGCTCTCTTTTGGGGCTCGCACTCTTCCTGGGAGTCTTGTCTTTGTCTCCCTCTTTACAGGGCCTTTACACGTGGTGGCTGCCATCTTGGCCTACATGTGGCTGGGGTTTTAGCCTAGAATCCTAAGCACTGGGTTTTTCCTATTGTTGATTTGTATGCCTGAATCTGTGATAAGTAAAGCATTTTAAAACCTGCGCCGGATTCCTGAGTTTTCATCCATTCCCGCCGGCTCCGAGGTAGAAGGGAACTCCTTTCCTGGCACTGTTGAGGACCCTTGTGGCGCCCCCAACACTCTTCCATTGATCTGAGTGTCTGTCTTTGTTCCAATACCATGCTGTTTTAATTACTATTGCTTTGTACTCAGTTTGAAGTTGAGGAAGATGATGTCTTCCATCTTCTTTTCCCCAAGGATTGCTTCAGCTATTCGGGGGGCAAGGAGGGTGGGGGGGTAATTGTTCCATATGAAATTCAGGAGTGTTTGATCTATTTCTTTGAAAGATATCATGAGTATTCTAATAGGAAATGTACTGAATGTGTATAAAGCTTTGGGGAGTATTGCTATTTTAATTATGTCAATCCTCCCAATTCATGAGCAGGGCAATATTTCCATTTCCTCTTTTATTTGTCATCTTTTATTTCTTGAAGTAGTGTTTTGTAGTGTTTTCTTTACAGGTCTTTCAACTCTTTAGTTACACTGATTCATAGGTACTTGATTTTCTGAGGCACAACTGTAAATGGGATTGTTTTGTTAATATCTTTTTCTCTTTTTATTATTTGTATATAGGAAATCCACAAACTTTTGCATACTGATTTTGTAATTTGCCACTTTCCTGTACAAATGTATTATTTATAGGAGCTTTTTGTAGTTTTTAGGATTTCTAAATATAGTATCATGTGATATGCAAATAGAGAGCTTGACTTTTCCTTTCCTATCTTGATACCTTGATATCTTTGTCTTGCCTGAGTGCTATGTCAAGTACTTCCAGTACTATATTAAATATAAGTGGCAAGAGTGGGCAACCTTTGTGTTCTGCCTGAACTTAGAGGGAAGGCTTTTAGTTTTGCCCCCATTGAGAATAATGTATTCTGTGGACATGGATTTGTACTTCAACCACAACTTTAAGATAAGCAAAGAGGCCTCTTTCAGGGAAAAGTCATGCTCATTTCAGCTTGCTGACTCTGCTTAGGTCTCTGGAGAATTAACTACAGAGAGTACAAATGAACATTTCAAAAAACTATCTTACGTTCACTGGAATCTTGTGAGTATCTGATTAACACAAACCCTACTGGCTTTCAAGACTACATGCATGGTGGACCCATCCCTCAGGTGAATATAAAATCTTTGTGTATCAGCAATAAGCTGGAAGTTATGAGTTACCTTTCAATTGTGTTTCCACCTTGGGATAAATTTTTTATTTTGTTTTGGTAGTGGGTTTAATTAATTATAAATATTAATAATTTTGCTTGGGGAAAACATGGGATACCGGGATCAAACCCAGGCTGGCCTCATGCAAGGTGAATGTCCTACCCACTGTACCATCACTATGGTCCTTATGATCTAGCAATTATACTGATATTACACCAAACAAATTTTCATGAAAGAAAATGCCCACATAAGGATACAAAGATATGTATGAGAATAATAGTATTAACTATAATCCTCAAAATAGTAAGCCAAAACCCAAATATCCATCAATAAATGGATAAATGAATTACCTACAATTGGGTGGTGGCTTTCAGCAACTTGTCTAAAGAAATAACTGCTATTCCATGAAAATGTTATTGGTGCTTAACAGTTGAAATATTTCAATAATAAAAAAACAAAGCACAGAAATAAAAGGATGCAGGTCTTGAATATTTGATAACCATATCTGTAGCATTATTTCAGAGATATGCAAATCTCAAATTATATTTTTCCTACTTTATTTCTGGCCATTTTAAATTTAGATAAGTATAGATTTTCACTTTATAATAGTGGGTAAAAACTAAATAATATTAGATAAAAACCAATATACAAAATATTACTTTTTTTTTTTGGCCTTTTGGGTCACACCCAGCAATGCTCAGGGGCTACTCCTGGCTGTGCACTCAGGAATTACTCCTGGCGGTGCTCGCGGGACCATATGGGATGCCGGGATTGAACCCAGGCCGGCAGAGGCCGGCCGCAGGCAAGCCAAATGCCCTACCCACTGGGCTATCGCTCTGGCCCCCAAAATATTACTTTTTCATGTATGCCTTAGCAGTCTACAAAATATTATTTTTTCATGTATGCCTTAGCAGTCTACAAAATTTTCAACAATCTGCATATATAAAAGGCTGAAAACCATTGCAATTAATATTACTCCATAGTGAAAGGCCTGAACTTCTAATATATGCATCAACATGGATAAATTTTAAAACATGTCAAAGACAGGCAAGAAATATAAGTGTTTGATTCCATATACATGATATACAAAACTGAGAAAAATAATGGCCAAAATGAAAACAATAATTTCTCCTGGAAGATGTAGCTTACTCCAGCTGTGCTCAGGGATCACTCCTGCTATTCTGGGAACCATATGAGGGACTAAATCCAGGTCAGTTTGTGCAAGGCAAGCTCCCTTCCTGCTGTACTGTCACTCTGGCACCTGCTAATTTTTTTCAATGTAAATCCACACATAGTTGTACATGTTGGACTATTACTCTGACTAAGCAGTAAATTATCCAGAGCTTGAAATTTTGCTATTATTCATACATTTGCTGTGATTTCACTGATCTGTGCTGTTTGGGTAGCTCCTGCTACAAGTTAATAGCTGTTGTTTGATTTGGCTTTTGAGCAGGCTTGTCTCAAATAAGTTTCTCGCTTATTAATTTTAAGATCCTCTTAAGGAAGTGCAGTAACCTAATAATTATGTGGGTTCATATCTGTGACGACGAATAAGAGAGCAAGCAGAAACTCACAAAACCTAGATGTAGAATTATCAAAATGCTATATTCAACCATTATTCCATTTATAGAATTAAGTCATAAGTAAAGGCTCCAAAGAAAGGACCGGAACGATAGTACAGTGGGTAAGGCTGTATAAGACAATGGGGTTTGATCCCCAGCATCCCATATGGTCCCCCAAGTACCAATAGAAGTAATTCCTGAATGCAGAGCCAGGAATAAATGCTGAATATCTCTGGGTATGACCCAAAAAGGAAGGAAGGAAGGAAGGAAGGAGGGAGGGAGGGAGGGAGGGGGGAGGAAGGAGGGAGGGAGGGGAGGGAGGGAGGAGGAAAAGAGAGGGAGGGAGGGAAGAGAGGACCAACAAGAAAACAAAGGGCCAAAGGCATATGCCTTGAATGTGTAAGGCTGACATTCAATCTATGGTACTGCATGACCACAAGCAGCACCATCAGTTGTATAACCTTGCAAGCTACTGACCACCACCACCTGTTAGCCAAGCAGCGCCACATCGCTGAACCCTAGTACTGAGTCATCAAGATTGTTTAGCCAAGTATATCTCGGAGCAGGACAGTGAACATTGTTGGAGGACAGGTTTAGCTATTCTGGGAGTTTTGTTGTTTTGCCCACTCCCAGCTTAATCTATTTAAGCCAAGGTTCATTCTAATGAGACCTCTCTTCTATGTAAACACTGCTAGAGGGTGTGGCAATTACAGAAGTCACCTTGATTGAATAACTTCTGACTTATACATCTACTGAGACTTTTATGTTTTCTAGATTGGGCACAGCTCCTCTTTATACCCACTGCACCCAGCGTGGGACAGTTAGAATAGTTGAGACTATAGGAAGACTATAGGAAGGATCATACTATTTTGCTTTAAGCAGGTGAGTGTGACCCTTTCAGTACACGAGAACAAGATACTCAGAATCACCCTGGTGCAGATAATAATAAGAAGGACCTTGTGGATACCATCTAGATTACATGAAGCTCATGAAATTAAGATGTATTACTTTATATCAGCCCTCTCTCTCTCTCCAGTGTTTTACATAAGAGATAATCTCGGGATTAGTCCTTGGCATAACCTTTGTTTATACCTGCAATAGGGTGTGGCACTACACTCTGTTTAGGGTTCTTTGTTGACATGACCCTCCCGGTTGGATAACTTTGGTGTATATAAGGGGACTGACTTGAGGCCCCTTCACTTTGGGCTTTGGGCCTTTTAGCTTTAGGCTTTTGGCTCCTGTGGCTTTTGGCTCTTTGGCCTTTTGCTCCTTCTTCTGGGTAGGACTCAGCTCAGGTGAGATCCTTTCTCTTTGGTGGGAGACTTAGGCTCTTTTGTATGGTCTAAATTCGGACCAGAGCTAGAGTTTGTTCATTGTACTCGGACTGCTGTGGAAGAGCTTTTGTACTGTAAAAAGCCTTTTTGGAACTGCACCGACTCGTGAATTTTCATCTGTTCTCCCAGTGTCCTCGGAGGTAGAAGAGAACCTCTGTCCTGACACTGTTGGGGACCCCGGCGGCGTTCCCGACAGAACATTGCTGAGTGTGACCAACCCCAAATTTTTTTTTTTTAAAAAAAGACAACAACAAAGAAAAAAAAGACTAAAGATTGAAAACAGAAAGACCACTAAAGGGGCTGGAGAGACAGTACATTGGGTAGGGCACCTGCCTTGCATGAGGCTGGCCCAGTTTTGATCTCCAGTATTCTATATGGTCGCCCAAAGGACCACAAAGAGTAGTTTCTGAATGCAAAGTCAGGAATTACCCCAGGTGTGGACCCTCCCCCCAGAAAAAACATTATAATTTAAAAAATAAAAAGAATCACTAATTACACTATTTATGTTTTTACTAAGCATGGTTTGTTATTGTTCTGTATTCTGGTTACAGCATCACAGTGTGGTTATAACAACCCTCAAAGATGCTTCCAGAAGCAATACGCACTAAGAAAAATACATCATGTCTTAAACCATTTCCCAAAATAAGCTGTCATATGATCCTAAGCTGATGCAATCTACTCACAAGCTTATACTTGCTAATAAATGCCATGGTGCAGGTGCACACTTTGAGAAACAACATCTTGTCATTCAAAATGATTATCAAACAAATGTCATACTGAAAACTCTGACCCACTTTAGTTTCTTAAAATAATTTAAGAGCCCCTCTTTAAAATTTAAGCAAAATATTTTTTTAAACTTGAAGAGTAGAATCCATGCCAGAATCGAATTCTGCTAAATTATCTTTATTCAAATATTTTCATCATGTTAAGTTGTGGATGCATTCAATTCAAGTGTCTTGTAAAGTCTTAATTATTAACAGTATTGTAAATAAGACCTAAAATGCTTCTAAAATTAAAAACAAACTTTGACAGAGCTGGAGAAATAGCACAGTGGGTAGAGTGTTTGCCTTGCACACAGCCAACCCAGGTTCAAACCACAGCATCCCAGATGGTTCCCTAAGCACCACCAGGAATAATTCCTGAGTGCAAAGCTAGGAATAACCCCTGAATATCACCAGGTGTGGCACAAAAACCAAATTATCCTAAGTCTTACTTTTCACACTGCCTTATACTTCTAAAAGGTATTCATAATTATACCTATATCATCTATTATAGCACTACCACATAGTATAATTATTTGCTTATGTACCTATCCCTCAATAAAATGTAAATTCCCTATATTCAGAGATAACTATCTGGTTCACTGCTATACCACTGATGTAAAAAATCAAATCAGCTCACTCAGATTAATCTTTTAAAAAAAATAAAGGATTTGGGAAGACAAAGCTATAGAATAGCAGGGAGGGCATTTGTCTTGCACCTGCTGACCTAGGTTTGATGCCCAGAATCCAATATCCTGAGCACACCAGGAGTGACCCCTAAGCGCAGAGCCAGGAGTAAGCCCTGATATCACTGGGTGTGGCCCAAAAACCAAAAAAATTAATAATCAGGAGCCAGAGAGATAGCACAGAGGTTAAAGTGCTTGCTTCCCAGGAGGCCAATCCCTGTCCAGACCCTTGTACCACATATGGGTCCCTGGTGTGTGACAAGCCCTATTGACTTCTTTTGCATTTAGATTAATCAAAATGTACATAAACTAAAACTGATGAGAGAATTTGGAGAACAGTTAGCAGTATTTCAAGAGAAAGGTATCTTTAAAAACTAATGAAGGCTAGGGAGATAGTTCCAAGGGTTGTGTGTGGGCTTTTTGCATGCAGGAGCCCCAAGCACCACTGAGGGTAGCAGCCTCCCACCCAAAATGATAAGCATTAATTAAAGCTCCAAGGATGTGGTTCAGTGAATGGTAGAATGCCTGCCTTGCAATGTTCAGGTCATAAGTTCAATCCTTGGCACCACATCACCAAATGTGATCATCACAAGGTCAACCCCCAAAGACCACAACAAAGTGTACAAGCACCACAACCAAGTGAACAATCCCCATCATACCACAACAAAGGGTGCAAGTCTAGTATCAACAAATTCTCTCATGTTTATAGTCTTAAAATGTCTTTTCACTCTTAGTGCACAATTTTGCTAGATATAAAATTCTAATTTGATCATTTTTTCTTATAGTATCGTAATGGTGTCATTTCCTTTTCCCTGAGAGCCTCTGAAGTATACCATTAATAAGTAAACACACTCAAAGGAAAGCAACCAAGTGATAAGAATGGTAGAAAGAAATGATAAAATAGGTATGGAATGACAGCACAGCGGGTAAGGCGCTTTGCCTTGCACGCAGCTGACCCAGTTTCGATCCCCAGCATCCCACATGATCCCCTGAGCAGGAGTAATTCCTGAGCGAAGAGCCAGAAGTAACCCCTGAGCATCACTATATGTAACCCAAAAGAAAAAAAAAAAGAAATGATAAAAATAGAGCTCAGAAAATAAGGGTTTGACAAGATAACTGGCTACATTGGTCAGGAAAAAGTGTTCTATATTTAGTCTAGAGGGAATCAGTAACCTACAAAGAGGAAAAAAAATTTTTTTTTTAATTTTTTTATTATACCACAGTGAAATACTCTCCTCTGAAGGGGAGTATTTCACTGTGGTATAATAAAAAAAAATTAAAAAAAAAAATTTCCTCTTTGTAGGTTACTGATTCCTCTAGACTAAATACAGAACAATTACTGGTGCCCGCTCGAGCAAATCGATGAATAACGGGATTCAAGTGATCAAGTGATCAAGTGACCACAGTGAAACATACAATTACAAAGGTGATCATAGTTGGTTCTTGGTAATACAGTATACCAGCACCCATCCCTCCACCAGTGCCCCATTTCCACCACCAATGTACCCCACCCCCTCCTGCCCACCCCCATGCTGCCTTAATACCAGGTACCCCAGTTTCCCAAAGAGGAAAAATTTTACGAGCCATATTAGCTGCCTTTTGAGCCCTTCATATATCTCCTCTGTATACTTTTTTTTTTTTTTTTTGCAGGAGGTGGGAAGGCGGTGCACCTGGCAGTACTCGGGGCTTACCCCTGACTCCATGCTCAGGGATCACTCCTAGTGGAGTTTGAGGGACTAAATAGTTTTCCAGCAATTAAACCTCAGTCGGCTGCATGCAAAGCAAGCTCCCTATCCACTATACTATCTCTTTGGCCCTTTTTCTGTGTTTTCTAATTTACCTTGTTATTTGATCACTAAATAACACTAGAGGTGTTGCAGGTATGGCTGTGGTGCCCAGCTGCATGGGCAGGTGGCAGACAGGAGACAGACTTGTCTACAGCCAGGGCCCTGGCCCATGGGCCCTGGATAGTTAATTGTCTGACACAGAAAAGACTGGCCCGCTGGGATGAACCCAGAGCCCAGCAGAGCCAAGCAAACTACCCATGGTGTATTTGATATGCCAAAAAATAGTAACAATAGGGGCCAGAGCGATAGCCCAGCAGGTAGGGTGTTTGCCTTGCACGCGGCCGCCCATGCCAGCCCGGGTTCAATTCCGGCATGCCCCATATGGTCCCCCGAGCACCGCCAGGAGTGATTCCTGAGTGCAGAGCCAGGAGAAACCCCTGAGCATTGCAGGGTGACCCAAAAAGCAAAAAAAAAAAAAAAAAAAGTAACAATAATGGACCTCATTCCCAACGAATGGAGGCATTGCTGGTGCCCGCTCCAGCAAATCTATGAACAATGGGAAGATAAGTGATACAAGTGAAGTGATTAGGTGCCTTATGATGTAGTAATGTCCTAGTTATAAAGTCCTGCCTATAAACTAGTCATTAGTATAAAAACTGAGCCAGAGCAGATATTCAATAAATTTTTATCAATTTAGAGGCCAAAGAGATAGTATAAGGATTAAGGTATTTATCTTGCATCCCACCAACCCTGGTTCAAATCCCCAGCACAAAATGAGCAACACCCAGGGTCACTCCTGAGAACAAATCCAGGAATAGACAAGAGCACTTTGCGGGTATGACCCAAAAAATATTATCAAAAAAATAAATATATATGTCTACACCCCCCAGGGCTCTGTCCAGTGGGCGCTGGATGGTTGATGGTCTGAAACAGAAAAAGACTGGGCCCCGGGATGAACCCAGAGCCACTGCAGAGCCTGGCAAACTGCCCATGGTGTATTCAATATGCCAAAGACAGTAACAATAATGGATCTCATTCCCAATGAATGGAGACGTTACTGGTGCCAGCTTGAGCAAATCAATCAACAACAGGAAGACAAGTGACAAGTCTAAAGACAGTATCAAGTAGTATACAATTCTGTGTGATAATATATAATCCTCATAATACATGTAAATAATTCTTTTTTTTTGCTTTTTTTTTTTTGGGGGTCACACCCGGCGATGTTCAGGGGGTTACTCCTGGCTCTGCACTCAGGAATTACCTCCTGGCGGTGCTCGGGGACCATATGGGATGCCGGGATCAAACCCAGGCCGACACAGGCCAGCTGTGAGCAAGGCAAACGCCCTACCCGCTGGGCTATCTCTGGCTCCAAATAATTCTTTCAAGTATCTCTCTCTCTCTCTCTCTCTCTCTCTCTCTCTATATATATATATATATATATATATATATATATATACATCTTCTCAAGAATTTGAAACATTGTTCATCTATCAAGCACTGGACCAGAGAAATAGTACAGTAGATGTGCCTGCCTGGCACATGGCCAACCCAAGCTCAAAGCCCTGGCACTGCACATTATCCCGAGTACCACCAGGCATTGTAACCCCTGAACACAGAACAAGGAATAGCCTAAAAATATATAAACAACCAAGAGAAGTAAACGACTTATTGGGCAAGCTAAAAGCATCCTCTCTAAAATTACTAAAGCATTACTAGATTGCATGAAAGCAACTTAGACCTGCGGTTCTACAGTTTCATTCACACTCTCATGTGTAACAAATAACAGTTGCAACTGCGCAACTTCCACTGGCAGAGGGTGCTCCTTGTAAACAGGTTCATGAAGATTTCTAAAAACTCAGTATATATAACTACTGAGTCCTAACACCTGCAATACAAGTCATCTTTGCCCTTTCACCTAATGATGACTCTAATGTTAAGTCAGAATAAAGTCTGGATCAACCTCCTGGAAATACAAAAATTTTAGTAAATTCTTTTGGACTCGAGATATATCACTTCTCTTGTATCACTTGTCTTCCTGTTGTTCATCGATTTACTCCAGCAGGCACCAGATACATCTCCATAGGTCCTGTAGTGTGCTAGTGTAGCCCAAGGGCATCTGCTCACTCCAGGAACACAAAGAGCCTCAAACCATTCCTTCAGGTCTTGGGAACGGAAGTCTATAATTGTCACTGGCTTTTGGCATATCAAATATGACAGGGTAGTTTGCTAGGCTCTGCCATTCGGGTGGTACACTCTCAGCAGTAGGCTCTCATCTCGTGCATTTACTGATGAACCACAATGGGGGGAGAGACTGGCTTTCTCTTGGGTGGAGCTCTGACAAGCTATGGAGTCCGGATGTTGAGAATGACTGCCCTCATGGTGTGGGGGTTCCTCTGGCTTCTTGCGAGGCTCTACTGGGATGGCAGACCAGGACTAGAACTTGCCTTCCCTCCCGTGGGCCTCATGATCAGCTGAGCACAGGGAGAGCTGGTAGGAACTCTGCCCCATGTGTGTCTGAGTCTCTTGATCAGGCATACCTGGGCTTGAAATAGTCTTACTGTAGGGTAGACTCTGATGAGCAGGGCTTGAGAGCAGGGTTTGAAGGTGGGACATACACATATTTATATACATATATGTGTGTATATATATATACACATATACACATATGTGTGTATATATGTGTGTATGTATATACATATATATATACATATATATATATATATATATA
>JAJIBD010038608.1:0-14119 GCA_021461705.1 Cryptotis parvus
CTGGATGTTCTTGCTCTTTGATGTTTCAAGTCTCTGCAGCATGAAGGTATCCTGCATTTGATTTGAATCTCCCTGGTCAGTGATATTTTTCTTATGCCTTTTGATATCTGTGCTGTCTCTTCTTTGGGCGTTTCATTATTCATCATCCCCATTGCAGGCAAAGTTGGTTTTTTCTTATAGTTCACTGATCACCTTATATTATATATCTTGATATCCTTATGAATGAGTGTTGATAAATGTTCTCTTCTTGTTTCATCTTTTTGTTGAAGTCATGTTTTAAAATTCACCGTCAATTTACTTGATCCCTTTGTTTATTACACCTTTGTTGTTTCATACCAATCATGAGACCACGAAGTGTACACCTACAGAGCAAAACCAACTCGAATTTACACCTTCAGTCAGTTTCATCATGCTGTATTGACACTGGAGAAATTGTTCCTTGGAACATGTAAGCGAAAGGCATCGGTAGGCGTTGGTGTCCTTGTCAACACGAACATGGCCGTAAGCATGATTCATTTAAATACCTAACAAACCCGAATAGGGCGATACACTGAAGAGATGTTGGCCCTGCCAGCAATTTCTCTCTTCATGTCGCACCAACATCCACATACAAGAAGATGAAATTGAGAAATTCTACATGGAATTGGAGGGTTCTATAAAAAAGATCACACCTTCTACAAGATCATAGTCGGTGATTTTAATGCCAAGATAGGACCGAGAAGATCGGCTGAAGAACTCCACATCAGGACCCCATGGCCTAGAATGGAGCGAACAGGGTGAGAGGCTATCTGAGAAGTTTCATCATGTCCACCAAGACCATTCATGGGAACTCACAGTTCCAGAAGGCTGACGCGGAACGTTGGACATGGGAATCTCCTGGCGGACAGTTCCACAATGAAATTGACCACATCATCTTCTCGTGGGTTTTGTCTGACCGATGTCGCTTTGTCCCCCAAATTCCAAACAGGATCGGACCACCGTCTCCTTACGTGCAAAATTCTACTTCCCACCTAATGGGGAGAAAAGGCTGCAAAGTTTAGAGAGAACTCCCAGAACGACCACCAACTGGGAACTCTTTGGCACCGTTACAGCAACATGGGAAGATACCATCATTGACGACATCGATGAAGAATACAACCGACTGGTTCAGCACCTCCATGATTGTGCGAAGAATGCCGAGAGAGAAAGACACAAAAAGACGCCTGTCTTCAAAAACTCTCGAGCTCATTACCCCAACGTGGCAGGCACGAGCCTCAGGAGACCAAATGCTAACGTCCAAGCTTGCAAAAGCGGTGCAGAGAAGCGATAAAGAGACCTCAAAGACAGAAGAGCAGAAATACTGGAAGATGCAGCAGAAGCCGGGAAAAGCATTCCACGCTGCCCGCCTGTCCTTCACCAACTATAAGACCAAGATGACTGCCCTCAACGCCCTGATGGATCTATCACCATCTTCCAGAAAGGCAATGGAGAAGATTATCCAGGACTTCTACTCAAATCTCTTTGATAGCCACATCCACCTGCCCACATGCAAATTCCACAGGATGGATATGTCATTCCCAACGTTCTCCCTTCTGAAATCCGACATGCCATCTCGTCGGTAAAGAGAGGAACAGCACCAGGCCCAGACAAAGTCAGACCAGAACACCTGAAGAATCTGCCGTCGGTACTCATCAATACACTAGCTCGGCTCTTCACACGCTACCTGTCGAATGCAGGTGCCCTCCCAATGGAAAACCAGCAGGACAGTTCTACTGTTCAAGAAGGGAGACATTCACGACATCGGCAACTCTCGCCCCATCTGCCTGTTGTCTGTCATCTACAAGCTGTTTACACGAGTCATCCTGAACAGGATTAGCAGAACACTAGATGAAGGACAACCATGCGAGCAAGCAGGCTTCGGAAGGATTCAGCACAATCGACCATATCCACACGGTAACCAAGCTCATTGAGGTTTGTAGGGAGTACAAGATGCCGCTCTGTCTCACGTTCATTGATTTACAGAAAGCCTTTGATTCTGTGGAGACTGAAGCAGTCATCGAAGCCCTAGCCAAACAGGGTGTTTCAAACCCAATACATCAAGATCCTTCGTGAGCTGTATTACGGATTCACCACCAGGATCTCACCATTCTACAAAGTGATCATTGATGTCAAAGAGGGTTCGACAGGGTGATACCATTTCACCAAAACTCTTCAGCGCCACCCTCGAGAACATCATGCGACAATTAGAATGGGAAGGAATGGGAGTGAAGATAGATGGTCGGCAACTACACCACCTCCGCTTCGCTGATGACATCGTTCTAATAACACCAAACATTAGCCAAGCGGCACAAATGCTGGCTGACTTTGACGACGAGAATGTGGAAGATAGGTCTACAGCTGAATCTAAAGAAAACTATGTTCATGAGAAATGAACTAGTTCCAGAGGCCCCATTCACTCTCAATGGAACAAACATCTCTGAATGCAGCAGTTATGTGTACCTAGGTCGAGAAGTCAACATGATGAGCGACCTAAAACCTGAGCTGCGCAGGAGGAAGAGAGCGGCATGGAATGCCTTCAAAGGCATCGAAGAAATAGCTAAAAAGGACAAAGAACCTCCGGCTCCGGGCACATCTCTTTGACTCCACAGTTCTCCCTGCATTAACATACGCCTCAGAGACCTGGGCCCTACGAAAGCAGGATGAGAATGCTATTCGGGTCTCCCAGAGAGGAATCGAAAGAGCTATGCTTGGAATATCACGCCTCACTCAAGTGAGAGAAGGAATCCGGAGTTCTGACCTCCGTCGCTATTCCAGAATCAGGGACGCTGTCTCGTTTGCCAAGGCATCGAAAATCAGATGGGCTGGACATGTAATGCGATTTGGAGACAACCGCTGGACTAGAGCCGTTACCGACTGGATCCCACGGGATGTCAAAGATCACGTGGCCGCCCACATAAAAGATGGTCAGACTTCCTTGTCAAGACCCTGAAGGGAACGGTTTGAGGCTCTTCATATTCCTGAATCAACCAGATGCCATTGGGCTACATTGGCGCGTGATAGGGTCCAATGGAAATGTTACTGGCGCCCGCTCGAGCAAATCGATGAATACGGGATTCAAGTGATCAAGTGATTTTGAAATCTATATTTCACATCACTAGCGCCTTCACTTACTTCTATGATTTTCCTCTATTTTCTCTTTTACATATGACTTATTAAGACTTTCAACCATTTTTTTTACTTTTTGAAAAATTATAAATTTCATTTTTCTTAGCCACCCCTTTTCTACTTTACTCATTAAAAGAGGCTTGCTCAAAAATTCTATTTTGTGCTCCTTTATAAAATTCTGCGGTATACACCTGAGAGTCTTGTCAAATCTTCTTTCTATTTTGGGACATCTAAAAAGCCTAAAAAAGCCTCTGCATCTGCCCTGGTTTCCTCCTGCAGACCACTTGGTAGATAGGGGTAGTTTAAATGTGCGGTTTATCTGACCATGTTTCTGTACTGGCTGGTATAAATATTCTCTCTGCTACCACAACTTGTGGGACTAGCTAGATCTTACCAGCATATTTGCCTGGCCACATTGGATCTCCTAAGTAATTAGCCCAGAGAGAAATGCTGTTTGCCTCCAAGCAAGCAAGCATGGCTCCCTGATAATTCAAAGGCAACTAAAATGCAAAACTACCATGAAGTAGACAAGAGCTCTTGTGAAGGCTTGGAGAAATATTTAACTGGCATTAGTATAGTCTTTGGTACAGAGACATGCCATCTCAGAAACCCCTTCTCTACCCTATAAAGGCTTTTCCAGGCAGATCTTGGCTCAAGACATTAGCATATAAAGGGCCTAGGTGAGGTCCTGCGACAGAATCCACCTAAGGGCATTTGACCCTCCCTGCTTCCCATAATAGTGGAAGGTCTGAGTTGCGGGGGTATAAAACTAGGCTGCTTCCTCTCTCTCTCTCTCTCTCTCTCTTTTTCTCTCTCTCTCTTTTTTATTTCTTTTCGGGCTCTCTCTTTGAGCTCTCGCACTCTTCCTGGAAGTCTTGTCTTTGTCTCCTCTCTTACAGGGCCTCTACGTGGTGGCTGCCATTTTGGCCTACGTGGCTTGGGTTTTCAGCCTGAATCCTAAGCACTGGGTTTTTCCTATTGTTGATTTGTGCCTGAATCTGTGATAAGTAAAGCATTTTAAAACCTGCGCCAGATTCCTGAGTTTTCATCCATTCCCCACTGACTTAGAGGTAGAAGGGAACTCCCTTCCCAGCACTGTTAGGGACCCTTGTGGCGTCCCCAACATAACTATTTGATCACAGTGTCTGTCTTTGTTTCAATACCATGCTGTTTTAATTACTATTGCTTTGTACTCAGTTTGTAAGTTGAAGATGATGTCTTCCATCTTCTTTTCCCCAAGTTGCTTCAGCTATTCGGGGCAAAGGAAAGGTGGGGGTAATTGTTCCATATATGAAATTCAGGAGTGTTTGATCTATTTCTTTGAAAGATATCCTTGAGTATTCTAATAGGAATGTACTGGCAGATATTGCTAAAGCTGGGGAGTATTGCTATTTTAATTATGTCAATCCTCCCAATTCATGAGCAGGGCAATGTTCCATTTTCTCTTTTATTTGTCATCTTTTATTTCTTGAAGTAGTGTTTTGTAGTGTTTTCTTTACAGGATGCTGAATATTTTGTTACATGATTATAGGTACTTGATTTTCTGAGGCACAACTGTAAATGGGATTGTTTTGTTAATATCTTTTTTCTCTTTTATTATTTGTATATAGGAAATCCACAAGCATACTGATTTTGTTATTTGCCACTTTCCTGTACAAATGTATTATTTATAGGAGCTTTTTGTAGTTTTTAGGATTTCTAAATATAGTATCATGTGATATACCAAATAGAGGCTTAGACTTGCTGCTCTATCTTGATACCTTGATATCTTTGTCTTGCCTGAGTGCTATGTCAAAGTACTTACAGTACTATATTAAATACAGTGGCAAGAGTGGGCAACACTGTGTTCTGCCTGAGCTTAGAGGGAAGGCTTTTAGTTTGCCCCATTAGGAATAATGTATTCTGTGGACATGGGTTTGTACTTCCAGCCACAACTTTAAGATAACCAAAGAGGCCTCTTTCAGGAAAGTCATGCTCATTTCAGCTTGCTGACTCTGGAGTCTCTGGAGAATTAACTACTGAGAGTACAAATAGACATTTCAAAAACTATCTTGCGTTCACTGGAATCTTGTGAGTATCTGATTAACACAAGCCCTACTGGCTTTCAGACTGACATGAAGTGAACCATCCCTGATGATCCTAACATCTTTGTGTATCAGCAATAGCTGGAAGTTATGAGTTACCTTTCAATTGTGTTCTTCACCTTGGGGATAGAATTTTATTTTGTTTGGTAGTGGGTTTAATTAATTATAAATATAATAATAATTTTGCTTAGGGGAAAACATGGAATGCGGGATCAAACCCAGGCTGGCCTCATGCAAGGTGAATGTCTACCCACTGTACCATCACTATGGTCCTTATGATCTAGCAATTATACTGATATTACATGAAATTTTCATGCAAGAAAATGCCCACATAAGAGATACAAAGATATGTATGAGAATAATAGTATTAACTATAATCCTCAAAATAGTAAGCCAAAACCCAAATATCCATCAATAAATGGATAAATGCGAATTACACTACAATTGGGTGGTGGCTTTTCCAGCAACTTGTCTAAGAAAAAATAACTGCTATTCCATGAAAATGTATTGGTGCTTAACAGTTGAAATATTTCAATAATAAAAAACAAAAGCACAGAAATAAAAGGATGCAGGTCACTTGAATATTTGATAACCATATCTGTAGCATTATTTCAGAGATATGCAAATCTCAAATTATATTTTCCTACTTTATTTCTGGCCATTTAAATTTAGATAAGTATAGATTTTCACTTTATAATAATTAGGTAAAAACTAAATAATTTAAAAAACCAATATCAAAATATTACTTTTCTTTTTTTGGCCTTTTGGTCCACACCCAGCAATGCTCAGGGACTACTCCTGGCTCTGCACTCAGGAATTACTCCTGAGCGGTGCGCTCACAGGACCATATAGGATGCCAGAGTTGAACGGGCCGGCAGAGGCGACCCAGCGTGCCAAAAGCAAATGCCCCTACCCACTGGAATATCGCTCGGCCCCCCAAAATGTAATTTAAAACTTATGCCTGGCAGTCTACAAAATATTATTCATGTATGCCTTAGCAGATCTGAATTACTCAAGCAGTCTGCCCCTACGAGCTGAAAAAATATTAAATTAATATTACTCCCATAGTGAAGGCCTGAACTTCTAATATAATATGCCATCAACATGGACTAAATTTTAAAACATGTCAAAGACAGGCAAAAGAAACAAGTGTTTGATTCCATATACATGGGTTGCCTGAAACTGAGAAAAATAATGGCCAAAATAGAAAACAATAATTTCTCCTGGAAGATGTAGCTTACTCCAGCTGTGCTCAGGGATCACTCCTGCTATTCTGGGAACCATATGAGGGACTAAATCCAGGTCCAGGTTTGTACCCAAGGCAAGCTCCCTTCCTGCTGTACTATCATCTGGCACCTGCCTAATTTTTTCAATGTAAATCCACACATAGTTGTACATGTTGGACTATTACTCTGACTAAACAGTAAATTATCCAGAGCTTGAAATTTTGCTATTATTCATACATTTGCTGTGATTTCACTGAAGTCTGTGCTGTTTGGGTGACTCCTGCTACAAGAGTTAATAACTGTTGTTTGATTTGGCTTTTTGAGCAGGCTTGTCTCAAAATGAGTTTCTAAAGCAGTAATTTTAAGATCCTCTTAAGGAAGTGCAGTAACCTAATAATTATGTGGGTTCATATCTGTGACTGACGAATAAGAGAGCAAGCGAAACTCACAAAACCTAGATGTAGAATTATCAAAATGCTATATTCAACCATTATTCCATTTATAGAATTAAGTCATAAGTAAAAAGGCTCCAAGAAAGGAATGACGATAGTGCAGTGGGTAAGGCTGTATAAGACAATGGGGTTTGATCCCCAGCATCCCATATGGTCCCAAGTACCAATAGAAGTAATTCTGAATGCAGAGCCAGAATAAATGCTGAATATCTCTGGGTACATGTTCCAAAGGAAGGAAGGAAGGAAGGAAGGAGGAGGGGGGAGGGAGGGAGAAGGGGGAGGAGGGAGGGAGGAGAAGGAAAAGAGAGGAGGAAAAAGAGGGAGGGAGGGAAGAGAGGACCCCACAACAAAACAAAGGGCCAAGGCATATGCACCTTGGAATGTGTAAGGCTGACATTCAATCTATGGTACTGCATGACCACAAGCAGCACCATCAGTTGTATAACCTTACAAGCTACTGGTCACCACCACCTGTTAGCCAAGCAGCCACATCGCTGAACCCTAGTACTGAGTCATCAAGATTGTTTAGCCAAAGTATATCTCAAGGAACTGGGACAGTGAACAATTTGGAGGACAGGTTTAGCTATTCTGGGAGCTTTGTTGTTTTGCCCACTCCCAGCTTAATCTATTTAAGCCAAGGTTCATTCTAATGAGACCTCTCTTCTAGTAAACACTGCCAGAGGGTGTGGCAGTTACAGAAGTCACCTTGATTGAATCACTTCTGACTTATACATCTACTAAGACTTCTATGTTTTCTAGATTAGGCACAGCTCCTCTTTATACCCACTACACCCAGCGTGGGACAGTTAGAATATACCCGTTGAGACTATAGGACGACTATAGGAAGGATCACGCTAGTTTGCTCGTGAGCAGAGAGTGTGACCCTTTCAGTACACGAACAAGATACTCTGAATCACCCTGGTACAGATAATAATAGAAGGACCTTGTGGATACCATCTAGGTTACATGAGGCTCATGAAATTAAGATGTATTGCTTTATATCAGCCCTCTCTCTCTCTCTCAGTGTTTTACATAAGAGATAATCTCAGGATTAGTCCTTGGCATACCTTGTTTATACCTACAATAGGGTGGCTCTACACTCTGTTTAGGGTTCTTTGTTGACATGACCCTCGGTAGGATTACTTTGGTGTATATAAGGGGATGACTTGGGGGCCTTCACTTTTAGCTTTAGGCCTCTGCTCATGGCTTTTGGCTTTTGGCTCTTTGGCCTTTTGCTCCTTCTTCTGGGTAGGACTCAGCTCAGGTAAATCCTACTCTTGGGTGGGAGACTTAGGCTCTTATGTATGGTCCAAGTTTGGACCAGAGCTCAGAGTTTGATCATTATATTGGATGCTTGGAAGAGCTTTTGTACTCTTAAAAGCCCTTTTGGAACTGCCCCAGACTCATGAGTTTTCATCTGTTCACCCAGTGTCCTCGGAGGTGAAGAGAACCTCTGTCCTGACATATTGGGGACCCAGGCGTTCCCGACAGAACATTGCTGAGTGTGACCAACCCAAAATTTTTAAAAAAAAAGACAACAACAAAAAAAAAAAAAAACTAAATATTGAAAACAGAAAAAAGACCACTAAAGGGAGCTGGAGAGACAGTACATTGGGTAGGAGCACCTGCCTTGCATGAGCTAGCCCAGTTTTGATCTCAGTGTGCAATGTATTCTATATGAAGCCATAAGGACCACAAAGAGTAGTTTCTGAATGCAAAATCAGGAATTACCCCAGGTAATCAGTCCCTCCCCAGAAAAAAACATTATAATTTTAAAATAAAGAGATCACTAATTACACTATTTATGTTTTTACTAACATGGTTTGTTATTGTTCTGTATTCTGGTTACAGCATCACAGTGTGGTTATAACAACCCTCAAAGATACTTCCAAGCAATGCGCACTAAGAAAAATACATCATGTCTTAACCATTTCCCAAAATAAGCTGTCATATGATTTCGCTGATGCAATCTATAACAAGCTTATACTTGCTAATAAATGCCATGTGTTGCAGGTGCACACTTTGAGAAGCAACATCTTGTCATTCAAAATGATTATCAAACAAATGTCATACTGAAAACTCTGACCCACTTTAGTTTCTTAAAATAATTTAAGAGCCCCTCTTTTAAATTTAAGCAAAATATTTTCCCCCGCTTCCCGAGTAGAATCCATGCCAGGAGAATCTGAATTCTGCTTCTAAATTATCTTTAATTTAATATTTTACATCTATATTAAGTGGTCATTCAATTCAAGTGTCTTGTAAAGTCTTAATTATTAACAGTATTATAAATCAGGTACATAAATGGTAAAGTAACCTCAAACTTTGACAGAGCTGGAGAAATAGCACAGTGGGTAGAGTGTTTGCGACCACACAGCCAACCCAGGTTCAAACCACAGCATCCCAGATGTTCCCCAAGCACCACCAGGAATAATTCCTGAATTTTAAAGCTAGAATAACCCTGAATATCACCAGATTGTGGCACAAAATAAATTATCCTAAGTCTTACACTCACACCCCTTATAGTACCAAAGGTATTCATAATTATACCTATATCATCTATTATAGCACTACCACATAATTATAATTATTTGCTTATGTACCTATCCCTCAATAAAATGTAAAATTCCTATATTCAGAGATAACTATCTGGTTCACTGCTATACCACTGATGTAAAAATCAAATCAGCTCACTCAGATTAATCTTTTAAAAAAATAAGGATTTGGGAGACTAAACTACTAGGGAATAGCAGGGAGGGCATTTGTCTTGCCACCTGCTATTCCCTAGTTTGATACTACTAAGTCAATATCTGGACACACCAGGAGTGACCCCTAAGCGCGAGCCAAGGGTAAGCCCTGATATCACTGGGTGTGGCCCAAAAACCCAAAAATTAATAATCAGGAGCCAGAGAGATAGCACAGAGTTAAAAGTGCTTGCTTCCCAGAAGATTTTAATCAGACCTTGTACCACATATGGGTCCCTGGTGTGTGACAAGCCCTATTGACTTCTTTTGCATTTAGATTAATCAAAATGTACATAAACTAAAACAGTGAGAGTAATTGGAGAGTAAGTTAAGCAGTATTTCAAGAAAGGTATCTTTAAAAACTAATGAAGGCGGGAGATAGTTCCAAGGGTTGTGTGTGGGCTTTTTGCATGCAGGGCCCCAAGCACCACTGAGGGTAGCAGCCTACCACCCAAAATGATAAGCGTGAGTAAAGCTCCAAGGATGTGGTTCAGTGAATATTAAAATCTATTTTTGTGTTGATTAATGAGTTTAGAAATCCTTGGCACCACATCACTAAATATAAATCATCACAAAGTCAACCCAAAGACCACAACAAAATTGTACAAGCACCACAACCAAGTAGACAATCCCCATCATACCACAACAAGGTGCAAGTCTAGTATCAACAAATTCTCTCATGTTTATAGTCTTAAAATGTCTTTTCACTCTTGGTGCACAATTTTGCTAGATATAAAATTCTAATTTGATCATTTTTTCTTATAGTAAATTAATGGTGTCATTTCCTTTTCAAAACCTCTGAAGTATACCATTAATAAGTAAACACACTCAAAGGAAAGCAACCACAGAAGTGATGAGAATGGTGAAAGAAATGATAAAATAGGTAATGGAATGACACCACTTTTGAGTAAGGCGTTGCACTTACTTAACTAACCAATTTGATCCCAGCATCCCCCATGATCCCCTGAGCACGGGGCAATTCCTGAGGCGAAGAGCCAGAAGTAACCCCTGAGCATCACTATATGTAACCCAAAAGAAAAAAAAAGGAAATGATAAAATAGAAACTCAGAAAATAAGGGTTTGACAAGATAACTGAAAACACATTGGTCAGGAAAAAGTGTTCTATGAGTATTAGAAGGGAATCAGTAACCTACAAAGAGGAAAAAAATTTTTTTAATTTTTTATTATACCACAGTGAAATACTCTCCTCTGAAGGTGTATTTCACTGTATTCTCAATAAAAAATTAAAAAAATTTCCCTCTTTTGTAGGTTACAACTCCTCCCAGACATAAATCTAAAACAGTACCAGTGCCCGCTCGAGCAAAAATCGATGAATAGCGGGATTCAAGTGATCAAGTGATCAAGTGACCACAGTGAAATATACAATTACAAAGGTGATCATAGTTGGTTCAAAGTAATACAGTATACCAGCACCCATCCCTCCACCAGTGCCCCATTTCCACCGCAATGTACCCCACCCCTCCTGCCCCACCCCATGCTGCCTTAATACCAGGTACCCCAGTTTCCCAAAAAAAGGAAAAATTTTACGAGCCATATTAGCTGCCTGGAGCCCTTCATATATCTCCTCTGTATACTTTTTTTTTTTTTTTGCAGGAGGTGGGAAGGCGGTTCTACAGTAGTACTCGGGGCTTACCCCTGACTCCATGCTCAGGATCACTCCTAGTGGAGTTTGAGGGACTAAATAGTTTTCCAACAATTAAACCTCAGTCGGCTGCAACAAGCAAGCTCCCTATCCACTATACTATCTCTTTGGCCCTTTACTGTATTTTCTAATTTACCTTGTATTTGATCACTAAATAACACTAAAGTGTTGCAGGTAGGCTGTGGTGCCCAGCTGCATGGGCAGGTGGCAGACAGGAGACAGACTTGTCTACAGCCAGGGCCCTGGCCCGTAGGCCCTGGATAGTTAGTTGTCTGACCCAGAAAAGACTAGACCACTGGGATGAACCCAGAGCCCAGCAGAGCCAACAAACCACCATGGTGTATTTGATATGCCAAAAATAGTAACAATAGGGGAATGAAGCGATAGCCCAGCAGGTAAGTGTTTGCCTGGGGCCCATGCCAGCCGGGTTCAATTCCGACATGCCATATTGGTCCCGAGCACCGCCAGGAGTGATTCCTGAGTACAGAGCCAGGAGAAACCCCTAAGCATTGCAGGTGTAAGCAAAAGAAAAAAAAAAAAAAAAAAAGTAACAATAATGGACCTCATTCCCAACAATGGACGCATTGCTGGTACCGCTCCAGCAAATCTATGTACAATGGGAAGATAAGTGATACAAGTGAGAGTGATTAGGTGCCTTATGAGTGCCGTAATCTCCTGTTTATAAACTCCTGCCTATAAGCTAGTCATTAGTATAAAAACTGAGCCAGAGTAGATATTCAATAAATTTTTATCAATTTAGAGGCCAAGGAGAGATAGTATAAAGATTAAAGGTATTTATCTTGCATCCCACCAACCTGGTTCAAATCCCCAGCACAAAATGAGCAACACCCAGGGTCACTCCTGAGAACAAATCCAGGAATAGACAAGAGCACTTGGGTAAAATATTATCATGTAAAAAATAAATATATATGTCACGCCCCCAGGGCTCTGTCCAGTGGACTGGATGGTTGATGGTCTGAAACAACAAAAGACTGAGCCCCGGGATGAACCCTGAGCCGCTGCAAAGTATAGCAAACTGCCCATGGTGTATTCAATATGCCAAAGACAGTAACTTTAGTAGTCTCATTCCCAATGAATGGAGGCGTTACTGGTACCTATTTGAGCAAATCAATCAACAACAGGAAGACAAATGACAAGTCTAAAGACAGTATCAAGTAGTATACAAGTCTGTGTGTGATTAATATAATCCTCATAATACATGTAAGTAATATTTTTTTGCTTTTTTTTTTTGGGGTCACACCGGCGTTGTTCAGAGGTTACTCCTGGCTCTGCACTCAGGAATTACTCCTGGCGGTGCTCGGGGAACCATATGCGATGGGATCAGGCCCCCAGGCCGACCAAACCGCTGCCAGGCAAGGCAAGCGCCCACCCGCTGGGCTATCTCTGGCTCCAAATAATTCTTTCACTGTATCTCTCTCTCTCTCTCTCTCTCTCTCTCTACTCTATATATATATATATATATATATATATATACATCTTCACCAAAATTTTGAAAAATTGTTCATCTATCAAGCACTGGACCAGAGAAATAGTACAGTAGATGTGCCTAACTAGCACATAGACCAGCTCAAGCCCTGGCACCGCACATTATCCACAGTACACCAGGCATTGTAACCCCCCTGAACACAAGACAAGGGAACTAGCCTAAAAATATATAAACAACCAAGAGAAGTAAACGAACATTGGGCAAGCTAAAGCATCCTCTCTAAAGTTGCTAAAGCATTACTAGATTGCACGTAAGCAGCTTAGACCTGCGGTTCTACAGTTTCATTCACACTCTCATGTGTAACTAATAACAGTTGCAACTGCGCAGCTTCCACTGGCAGAGGAGTGCTCCTTGTAAACAGGTTCATGAAGATTCTAAAAACTCAGTATATATAACTACTGAGTTCTAACACCTCAGCCCAGTCATCTTTACCCTTCACCTAATGATGACTCCTAATGTTAAGTCAGAATAAAGTCTGGATCAGCCTCCTGGAAATACAAAAATTCTAGTAAATTCTTTTGGACTCGAGAGATATCACTACCCTTGAATCTTCTTCTGTTGATCATCGAGTTACTCCAGCAGCACAGACCACCCTCCATAGGTCCTGTAGTGTGCTAGAGTAGCCCAAGAGGCATCTGCTCACTCCAGGAACACAGAGAGCCTCAAACCATTCCTTCAGGTCTTGGGAGCAGTGAAGTCTATAATTGTCACTGGCTTTTGGCATATCAAATATGACAGAAGTAGTTTGTTGGCACTCCCATCCGAGTAGTACACTCTCAGCAGTAAAAACTCATATCGTGCATTTACTGATGAACCACAATGGAGAGAGACTAGCTTTCTCTTAGGTGGAGCTCTGACAAGCTATGGAGTCGGATGTTGAGAATGGCTGCCCTCATGGTGGGAGGGTACTCTAAGCTTCTTCATGAGCTACTGGGATAGCAGACCAGGACTAGAACCTTCCTCCCGTGGGCCTCATG
Source organism: Cryptotis parvus (assembly GCA_021461705.1). NCBI lineage: Eukaryota > Metazoa > Chordata > Mammalia > Eulipotyphla > Soricidae > Cryptotis > Cryptotis parvus. The sequence goes on from JAJIBD010038608.1 coordinate 13,795, forward strand.
ATCAGCTGAGCGCGGGGAGGCTGGTAGGAACTCTGCCCCATATGTATCTGGAGTCTCTTGATCCCAGGGCATCTGGGCTATGAAATAGATCTTACTGTAGGGTAGACTCTGATGAGCAGGGCTTAAGCTGGGAGTTTGAGGTGGGGACATACACATATTTATATATATATATATGTGTGCATATATATATACACATATACACATATGTGTGTATATATATGTGTTAATGTGTACATATCTGTATGCTTACATCTATATATATATATATATAGAGAGAGAGAGAGAGAGGGAGGGAAAGCACACAGAGTCTCACCATATAAGGTAG
>JAJIBD010038609.1:0-57916 GCA_021461705.1 Cryptotis parvus
AGGATTTTTGAACTCTCACACCGGCCTGTCTCTGCCTCAGGTATTCTCCCGAAAAGCGGCTGGCTGCTCATGTGGCCACTTATTAATACAAAAACTAGGAAATTCAACACCAAGGGAAGGGAATATTCTCAAGAAAAAGAAACAGTGTGCTAGAGGAATCTATCCCTGAACACCGCAACACCATGGGGAAACAACGCAGATCCCCTATTCGAAGAACAGATGAAGAAATCAACCCTGAAGACTCAAAAAATAATGCAGATGTGCATAATATCTGACAATGAAATTCGAGAAGAAATTGGTAGGATGTTTAACGAGCTCAATGAAAAAATGGGGCAGATGTCCAATAAAATACAGGAGAACATAAACGAAGCATTTGAAAGGGCAGTCAATAAATTATGGGAGGAAATGAGAGCAGAAATGAGAACCATGCAAATAGAAATATCATTGCTTAAAAACTCAGTAGATGAAATGAAAACACATTCATGGTAGGATCAACAGTAGGATTACAGCAGCAGAAGAGAGAATAGTGAGACTGAAGATGAGCTGCAGAAAGCACTCAGAGAACTACATAAGATGGAAAAAGACCAGAAAATGGACCAGCAATGGAACAGAAAACAATGGGATGAAGCAGGTGGAACAACATAAGAATCATCGGAGTCCCAGAGGGACAGGAAAGTAACCCCAAGGAAATTAAAACAGTTAAAAACATCCTGGCTGAAAAGTTCCCCGAGTTAAAGAATGAAGGCATCCAGATCCAAGAAGCCCGACGCATACCAGCAAGAAGATACCCCAATAGAAAGACCCCAAGGCACATCCTAGTCAAAGTAATGGATGCCATAGACAGAGACATAATTCTTCAGGCAGCAAGATCAAAGAAGGAAATTGTATACAAAAGGAGCAGCCATTCAATTTTCAGCAGACTTCTCAGAAGAAACCCTCTAAGCCTGAAGGCAGTGGTGGGATATAGTCAAAAAAACTCAATGAAATGAATGCCTCAGCAAGAATTCTTTATCTGGCTAAACTCTCACTCAGATTTGAAGGACAGATATACAACTTCTTGGATAAACAACAGCTTAGGAACTTTGTAAACACAAAACCAACCTTAAAAGAAGGACTGAAAGATCTACTCTAAGATGAGACAAGACCCAAAAGAACAACCAACCTATACAGAAAGATGGCACAAAATCTCATGACAATAATCTCTCTCAATGTCAGTGGTCTAAATCCACCAGTTATAGACACAGAGTGGCAAAATGGATCAAAAAATTGAATCCGACATTCTGCTGCCTTCAAGAAACACACCTAAACAATCGGAGCAAAAGACAGGCTCAAAATAAAAGGCTGGAAAACAATCCTTCACTCAAATAGCCCATCCAAAAAGGCTGGGATAGTCATACTGGTATCCGACAACAGACTTCAGGCTGAAGAAGGTCAGAAGGGACAGTGAAGGTCACTTCTTAATAGTCAAGGGCTACATATATCAGGAAGAAATCACACTATTAAACATATGCACCCAATGAGGGGCCAGAAAAATACCTAAAACTACTAATAGACTTCAAAGAAGACATTGACAGCAACACAATTGTAGTTGGAGACTTCAACACTGTTCTATCAACTCTGGATAGATCAACAAGATTGAGACTTACGAAGGAAATACTGGCCCTAAAAGAAGAGATGGAAGAAAGGGACTGGTAGATATGTACAGGGTATTTCATACCCAAAATGCTGAATACACTTTCTTCTCCAGTGCACATGGAACATACTCCAAAATAGATCACATGCTGAGCCATAAATCATACCTCCATAAAATCAAGAAGATAGAAATTGTGCCAACTATTTTTCAGACCATGATGCACTGAAAATAGAAGTTAATTGTACAAAAAAAAAAACGGAGACCAATACCAAGTACCTGGAAACTAAACAGCTCACTGCTGAACAACCAGCAAGTCATAAAAGAAATCAAATAGGAAATCCAAAGATTCCTGGAAACAAATGAGACTGAAGACACGAATTACTAGAACTTTTGGGATTCAGCAAAAGCAGTGTTAAGAGGCAAGTTCATAGCTCTTCGAGCATTCATCAGAAAAGAAAAGGCCATCACAAACAGTCTGACTTCAAACCTTAAGATCTTAGAGAGTGATCAGCAAAAGGAGCCCAACCCAAGCAGAAAGAAATAGTAAAACTTAGAGGAGAAATAAATGAGATGGAATCTCAAAAACAATCCAGAAGATCAACGAAACCAAAAGCTGGTTCTTTGAAAAAAATAAACAAGATTGACAAACCACTTGCAAGACTTGTAGGAAAAGGAAAAGAGAGAACCCAAATAAATAGAATCAGAAATGAAAATAGGGTCATCACAACAGAAACCACAGAAATTCAAAAGATCAGAGATTACTATGAGAGCCTGTATGCCACGAAACAAGAGAACCTAGAAGAAATGGACAAACTTCTGAATTCCTATAGCCTCCCAAGTCTGCAACAAGAAGATTTGGAATACTTCAACAAACCTTTCTCCATTGAGGAAATAGAATCGGTAATCAAAAGTCTCCCCACACACAAAAGCCCAGGTCCAGATGGATTCACCAGTGAATTCTACAAAACCTTTAAAGAGGACCTACTCCCAATTCTTTTCAAGCTCTTCCAGCAAATTGAAGAAACAGAAACACTCCCAAATAGCTTTTATGAGGCACATATCACCCTGATACCCAAAGCAGACAGAGATGTCACAAAAAGGAAAACTACAGACCAATCTCCCTGATGAATACGGATGCTAAGATCTTCAACAAAATACTAGCAAATAGAATCCAAAGAGTCATCAAAAAGATTATACACCATGACCAAGTGGGATTCATCCCGGGAATGCAAGGATGGTTCAACATCCGCAAGTCAATCAACATAATACATCATATCAACAAAAAGAAAAATAGAAACCATACGATCATATCAATAGATGCAGAGAAGGCATTTGACAAGATTCAACACCCATTCATGATAAAAGCTCTCCGTAAAATGGGGATTGAAGGAACCTTCCTCAAGATAATCCAGGCCATCTACTACAAGCCCACAGAGAGCATCATTCTCAATGGGGAAAAACTGAAAGCCTTCCCCTTAAGATCAGGGACAACACGAGGCTGCCCACTCTCACCACTTCTATTCAATATAGTACTGGAAGTACTTGCCATAGCAATCAGGGAAGAAAAAGATATTATGGGCATTCGGATAGGAAGGGAAGAAGCCAAGTTGTCACTATTTGCAGATAACATGATATAATACCTGGAAAACCCAAAACTCTCTACCAAGAGGCTCCTAGAAATAATACATTCCTATAGTAGAGTGGCAGGGTACAAAATCAATACCCAAAAGTCAATGGCCTTCCTATATGCAAACAGCAAATGAGAAGTAAGGGACATTAAAGAAACTATGCCATTCACAATTGCGCCACCGAAAATCAAATACCTAGGAATCAGTTTAACAAAGAATGTAAAGGATCTCTACAAAGAAAACTACAAAACATTACTTCAGGAAATAAAAGAGGAACTGAGGAAATGGAGACACATTCCCTACTCATGGATCGGGAATGACATTTTGACATTATCAAAATGGTAATACTCCCTAGAGCTTTATACAGATTCAATGTGGTCCCTATAAAGATACCCATGATGTTCTTCAAAGAAATTGAACAAACACTCCTGAAATTTGTATGGAATAATAAACCCCCAATGGATAGCTAAAGCAATCCTTGGGAAAAAAGAAGATGGAAGGTATCACTTTCCCCAATCTCAAGCTCTACTACAGAGCAGTTGTAATTAAGACAGTGTGGTATTGGCATAGAGACAGACCCGTAGACCTATGGAATAAAACTGAATATCCTGAAACACTCTCAAATATACAACCACTTAATCTTCGATAAAGGAGCAAAAAATATTAAGTGGAGCAAAGAAAGCCTCTTCAACAAGTGGTGCTGGGAAAACTGGGCAGCTACGTGTAAAGAAATGAACTTAGACCTCCTTCTAACGCCATGCACAAAAGTCAGATCAAAATGGATTATAGATCTCAACATCAGACATGAATCTATAAGGTATATCAAAGAAAACATAGGAGATACGGTCTTCGACATCGAAACTAAAAGTATCTTTAAAGATGACACACCACTGACCAAGAAAATGGAAGCAAAGATAAACAAATGGATTATATAAAATTGAAAAGCTTCTGCACCTCAAAAGAAATGGTGACCAAGATACAAAGACAATCCACAGAGTGGGAAAGAATATTCACCCAATACCCATCTGACAAGGGGTTAATATTCAGGATATATCAGGCACTGGTAGCACTTCACAAGAGAAAGACAACCAACCCCATCAAAAAAATGGGGAGAAGAAATGAACAGAAGCTTCCCAAAAAGAAGAAATTTGAATGGCCAAAAGGCATATGAAAAAATGCTCTTCAGAGATGCAAATCAAAACAATGAGATATCATTTTACACCACAGAGACTGGAACATATTCAAAAGAGCAAGAACAACTGGTGCTGGCGTGGATGTGGGGAAAAAGAGACACTCATCCATTGTTGGTGGGAATGCCGGCTGGTACAGCCTTTCTGGAAAACAATATGGACATTCCTCCAAAGACTAGAAATTGAACTCCCATTTGACCCAGCCATACCACTCCTGGGAATCTACTCTGGGAAGCCAAAAATACGCAGCAGAAACACCATCCCTACTTTTATGTTCACAGCAGCATTATTCACAATAGCCAGAATCTGGAAACAACCAGAGTGCCCTAGAATCGATGACTGGATAAAGAAGCTTTGGTACATCTACACAATGGAATACTATGCAGCTGTTAGGAAAAGTAAAGTTACAAAATTTGCTGATAAATGGATGGACATGGAAAAGATTATGTTGAGTGAAATTAGCCAGAAGGAGACAGATACAGAATGACTGCATTTATTTGCATGACATAAATATATATGTACATATTATGATATCAATATCCAAGGTCAAGTGAAACATGTATCAGGAGGTCTTGTCAAAGGTGGAAGTTATCACAAATGTGTGGGAGTCAGAGGCTAGGTAAGACAGAAAATGGAACAGTGTGCTAACAATTGTCGAAAGTACTAATACCAACCTAGAACTGAGCATTAAATACAGGCAAAAGGATATACATGACAACCTTTTAATATATGTTCTGTAATCCATAGTCTGGAGGGGAAGGAAAAGAGAAAGAGAGAAAGGGAGAGAAATAAGGAACCTGCCATGGAGGCGGGCTGGGGGAGGGAGGAGGGAACCGGGGACCTTGGTGGTGGGAGATGGGCACTGGTGGAGGGATGGGTGCTGGAACACTGTGTGACCAAAACCCAAATCACTGTATCACTCTCTTCCCGTTCATCATCGATTTGTTCGAGCGGGCCCCAGTAACATCTCCATATGTCCTGTCTCATGCTAGTAGAGCCCAAGGGCATCTGCTTGCTCCAGGAACATAAAGAGCCTCAAACCATTCCATCAGGTCATGGGAATGAGGTCTATAATTGTTACTGGTATTTGGCATATCAAATACGACACAGGTAGCTTGCCAGGCTCTGCCGTGTGAGCCGGGCTGTGGTAGGCTGGTCTGCTGAGTGGAGTTCTGACGAGGGGGAAGTCGGACGTGGAAAATGGAGGTCCTCATGGAGTGGGGGGGTCGTCTGGTTTGTGAGGCTCTGCTGGGGTGGCAGGCCAGGGCTAGAACCTGCCATCCCTCCCGGGCACCTCATGAGTGGCTGGGCACAGTGAGAGCCAGTAGCAGCTCTACAGCCTGGCTCATGTGGCCACTTGCAGCCGCGCGGTTCATCAATTAATGCTGGATTTTGAGATGACTGCAAGAGTACGCTACCCGCACGGCAGAGCCTGGCAAGCTACCCGTGTCGTATTTGATATGCCAGATACCAGTAACAATTATAGTCCTCATTCCCATGACATGATGGAATGGTTTGAGGCTCTTTATGTTCCTGGAGCAAGCAGGTGCCCTTGGGCTCTACTTGCATGAGACAGGTCATATGGTGCCCTCTCGAGCAAATCGATGATGAACGGGAAGACAGTGACAGTGACCCCATACGGTCCCCTGAGCCTTTCAGGAATGATTCCTGAGTGCAGAGCCAGGAGTAATACCTGAGCACTGCTGGGGGTGACCCCAAAACAAAACAAAATGGGCTGGAGCGATAGCACAGCAGGGAGGGCATTTGCCTTGCACGCGCCAACCCGGGTTCGATCCCCGGCATCCCACATGGTCCCCTGAGCTCCGCCAGGAGTAGTTCCTGAGCGAAGAGCTGGGAGTAACCCCTGAGCATCGCCGGTGTGACCCAAAAAATAAAAAAAAGGTTGCTTGGTTTAGTTCTCTGGTCACCCCCAGCAGTGCTCAGGACTGACTCCTGGCTCTGAACTCAGGGATCACTCCTGGCTGTGCTCAGGGAGCCCCTGCAGTGCTGGGAACGGGACCGTGTCAGCTGTACAGAGAGCGAGGGCCAGACCATTGTTTATGTCTCTGGCCTGATAGGACACTAGTGGACACCCCCGCCCCAGCTTTTCCTGGAAAGTCCCCCAGGCTGGTTGAGCTGAGCCTCAAGGTGCCCAGCTCCTGCCTCCTGGCCCTGTCCGCGGGCGGGCCACCGGCTTGTGGTGGAAACCGGAAAACAGTGAAGGAGGAACTAAGGAGGTGGGCGGTGAGGACACAGCTGTGTGTAGGGCCTGGGGTGGGTGGGCTCAGCCTGGCACCTGGTTCAATCTCTGGCTCCTCAAGTCCAGGGACCTCTGGACCTCTGGTGCCTCAGTTTCCTCTGCTGTGAAGTGGGGGAAGCATTTAGGGAAGCTTAGACCCGGGGTGCCTGGCCGCCCTGGGAGACCCTCCGAGGAGGCCTCCACGTCTCCAAGCGCCGCCTCTGTGGTTTGGGGGAGCAAGCCCCGCCCCGCAGAACTTTCTGTCTGTGGGCCTAAAATTAGCTCACAAATTCCTTGGCTGCCTGGCCCCGGGCTTGCAACGGACAATTCAAACCAGATGTTCGCAGCTGGCGGCCCCTCCCCGGCGCGCGCCCACGTGTGTCCGGGCTCAAGGGGCCCAGGTTGAGCCCTAGACGGAGCCCCATGGCGGAGGGGCGGGGAGCTGCGGACATTGGCACCAGGGATGGTGGGGCCTGAGAAGTATGGGAGGACGTCACTGGGAAGGCAGAAAGGAGGCAAGCCTTGCTGACCGCCACCTGCCCGCCTGGGGGGGTCGGGCTGGCTCCAGGGGCCCAGGGCAGGGAGGGCACCTGGGGTCCGCCCAGTGCGACTGCTCTCAGTCCCAACTCAAGGGGTCACCTGTGTGGCAGTGACCGTTATCCTTAGCACATTTATTCTGATTAGCATTTTCTGAGTTGCTCTGAAACCCATACCGTTCTCCCAATTACCCAGAGAAGTGGGTGCCCATTTCACAGATGCAGAAACTGAGGTCAGGCTGGGAGGGGGGACTGAGACATCTGGCTCCAAAGGGCCCCTGCAAGGAAGGGGCTCATGCTGAATGTGGGGGGGGGGGCACACATCCACAGGCCTTCACCTCACTGGGGGCTCTGGTTGACCTATCTGGTTGACCTGTCTGGGAATCACATTTCTGGTCCCAGCGGCGCCAGAGCCAACAGTGCAGGGAACAAGCTGGGGGGAGAGCAGTGTCTTGTGGCCTTCAGGGGGCTTAAGTGGACCCCACTTACCCCAGACACGGAGCTGGAGCTGCCAATGGGTCAGAGACCTCAAAGAAGGGGTGTCAGCCCAGAGAGCCCAGTAGGGCGAATGCTTGCTTTGTTATGTAGCTGTCCAGGGTCAGTCCCCGACACTCCACAGGGTCAGGAATGATCTCTGAGCACAGAGCCAGGAGTAAGTCCTGAGCTCTGCCAGGAATGGCGCAGAAACACACAGAGACAGAGACAGAGAGAGAGAGAGAGAGAGAGAGAGAGAGAGAGAGAGAGAGAGAGAGAGAGAGAGAGAGAGAGAGAGAGACAGAGACAGAGACAGAGACAGAGAGAGAGATGGAGAGACAGACAGAGAGACAGAGAGACAGAGAGAGGGAGAGAGATGGAGAGGGGGGAGAGAGAGAGTGAGTGAGCGAACAAGAGAGGGGGGAGCTAGAGGTGTTGGGGTCAGAGCGAGAGAGGTGCGGGAGGAGAGGAGACAGCTGGTCTTGGTGGTCTCATCTGGTCTCAGCGCAAGGCAGGGGCTGAGAGTCTGAGTAACCCGGGGCCTCGCTGGGTGTTTGGGTGACTCAGGCCCAGGGGTCCAGGCCCCGCCCCAGCCCCTTCTCACTCTGCTCAACCCCAGGCTCCAGCTGCCCTCGGTGCTCCCAGGGCGATTCAGAAGCGCCATCCCGTGGCTTCTCTTGCAGGGCGCTGGGGTGGGGCAGCCTCAGGGTGCTCGGGGCCTCGGGGGCTGCAGCAACGGGTGTGTTTACATTCCTGCCCCAGCGCTCAGGGGGCTCTGGGGGAGCTGCGCACCCCATGTGTGTTTGCAGGTGGGGCGCAGGCACAGGCAGCTGGGGCGCATGCAGGCTCTTGCATGTTGGCCCCCAAAAAGAGCAGGACACGGTGCGGCTTTGAGAGGCCCGAGACAGAGGCGCAGGCGGCTAGGGATTGTTGCGCGGCCAGCGTGGCGGTCTCTTGCCCTCCGCACCCTGTAAGGGTCCTGAGGCTTTTCCTAGGCGAAGCCCGGAGTGGAGGTGCTGTCCCTGGAGCTCTGGCTGCCTTTGCTCGAGGCACCACAGCCGAGCATCTGCCCAGGAGATGCTTTGGGCATGGGGCTTGCCAGGGCACGCACAGGGCATGTGCCAGGGATTCTGGGGCTGCCGTTGTTGGTTTGAGCCAGCTCGAGCCAGTCTTTCTCTGGGCTGAGCCGCGCTTCTGAGCTGGGCTGGTCAAACTCCCTCTCCGCTGTAGTATCGCTCCTGTCCCCTCAACTCTGTTGAACACGACTGGACATTTATCATTCATTCATTCATTCACTCATTCACTCATTCATTCATTCATTCATTCATTCATTCACTCATTCATCCACTCATTCATTTGCTTTTTTGGGTCACATCAGCGATGCTCAGGGGTTACTTCTGGCTCAGGAATTACTCCATTATTCCTGGAGGTGCTCGGGGGACCATATGGGATGCCGGGATCGAACCCGGGCTGGCCGCATACAAGGCAAACGCTCTCCCCACTGCGCTATCGCCTCCAGCCCCCGACTGGGCATTTATTGAGCACCTGCTGTGTTCCAGACCACAGTGGTGGGTGGGAGAGGGCTGAGAGGCTCAGAGAAGTGGCCGCCTAGAGTAATAGGTCGCTACAGCACGGAGTGCTCAGCACTGCTCCTGGGGAGCCTGGGCAGAACAGGAGCACGGAAGAGCATGCAGAGTGCCCTGCCCGGAGCCTGTGACTCCTGGCAGACTTCCTGGAGGTGGTGATGAGGGAGTTACAAGAGGGAGCACAAGCTTGTAGCAACGGTGGCTGGTGCAGAGCAGGGACACCGCGTGTCTTAATCACAGGAACCCACAAGGCTTCTGGCATGTGTGGGCACTCAGGAAAGAGCAAGTGAGCAGCTCTAGCTTCTATCTGGGGAACCCGGGCCCTGGGAGGCTTCCCGGCACACGGGCCGCTCTGGCTTGCTCAGATGAGGCCCACGCTGCCTTTTCCCAGAGGCCGCTCAAGGTGGGGCGGAGAAGCAGCTCCGTGGGTGTCCCTCTGAAGTGGGGGCTGCTGGGATGCGGCAGCCCAGGTCTCCAGCCACATGAAGGCCCGGGTATTTTAGCCCGTGGGCAGGACCCAGCAGCTCCGGGCCTGTGTAATTAGAAGTGGCTGGAAGCCGCAAGAGGCTGGAACTAAGGCGGTGGCCGGCTGGGCTACACACGCTGGGCTCCTTGGAGGAAGCTCCCTGGCAGCTGCCCTAGAGGGCGCCAGACCTCCCGTCACCCCGGCCGCCTCCTGTAGCAAGGTGCTGGGGCCTGGGTCGCTGATCATATGTGGGGCTCAGGGCAGGTCCCTGACTCCCTGCAAGGCCAGGCAGAGGGATGCGATTTTTTTTTCTGTTTGTTTTGGGAGTCATACTCGACGACACTCAGGGGTTACTCCTGGCTCAGTACTCAGGAATTACTACTCCTGGCAGTGCTCAGGGGGATGCCGGGATTGAACCTGGTTGGCTGCGTGCAAGGCAAACACTTCCCCACTGTATTCTAGCTCCGGCCCAGGATGGGGTGTTTGTCCTTGGCCCCTGAAATTGCGGCCGCGCTCACTGCGGCTGGTCCCAAAGCTGAGGCAGTGGTGCCGCCAGGAGGCGTGTCTGGGCCCTGGTGCTGTGGCAGTTTCTGGAGCAGAGAATAAAGTCTGTGAGGTGCTGGGCGGAGGCGGCGGCCGCGGCCTGTGAGTCTGCAGTGCAGATGGCACCAGCGAGCAGCACCGGGCACCTCTATGTTCTGGGCCTTGTCCTGGGTGTGGCCTCACGCAGTGCCCATGCAGGAGACGTTTCTGGTCTCTTGGGCCTGTTCCATCATGGCCAGGAACTGCCTGGGAGGGTGAGGCCTCGGCAACCTCAGGGCCTTTGCATGTGCCGAGCCCCTTAATCCCTACGTGCAAACGCTGCCTTGTCGTCTTCACCGGCTGCTCTGCTCTCACGACCCTGCCTGGGATGGGACGAGCCCCCGGATAGCCCCGTCCCATCTCTCAGTCCAGGCTGTGGTTAATGGCCATTAATGTGCGGTCCTTCTCCTCCGTCAGCGCCAGGGGGAGGCAGAGCGTGTGCCCGCTGGGGTCGGCGCTGTCCCACCCTCCCATCCACGCCGCGCCCAGAGTGGGGCGCATGGTATAGTGCATGGTGGTCCTGTGTGTCGAGTGTATGGCACATGCGTGGTGTGAGCATGGTGGCAGTGTGTGTCTGTGATTTGTGTTTTGTATGTGTGTGTGTTATGTGATGTGACACACGTGTGTAGGGGCAGGGCTTTCTAGGGTGGCCTGGCTACTCTGGGGCAGGGCAGAAGGGCGGGCACCTAACTAACCAGTTGCTACAGCAAGTTTGTGGGCACCTGGGGGCACGCGGGTCTGGCGTGTGTGTGATTGTATGTGTGCGTGGTTTTGTGTGTGGTTGTGTGGGTTGTGTGTGTGATTGTGCACAAGCATGTGTATACTGCGCATGCGTTATACTTTATTCATGTGTGTATATGTGTAGGCAAGCATGTGTATATATGCTTGCGTGCATGCATGTGAGATTTGTGTGTGTACAAACACATACATGTGTAGGTGTGTATGTTTTGTATTTTTTGGTGGAGCCACACCTGATGGTGCTCAGGGATCACTCCTGGCAGTGCTCAGGGAACCCTATGGGTGCTGGGGATTGAACCCGGGCGAACCACACCCCCAATGTGCTACATGATCTCCCTAACCCGTGTGAGTGTTACGGCATGTGTGTACTTGTATGTACAAGACGCCTGCACACGAGCATGTTGCATATACTCGTGTGCATTTCTGTGTACAAGCGTGTGTGCGTGTGCAGATCCCATGTGCATGTGTGTATGTGTGTGTGTTCTATGTGCGGCTTCTATGTGCATGTTCCGGGCGTGTGCTCATGTGTGCTGTATGCGCATGTCTCGTCCTGTGTGCTCATGCGTGTCCTGTGGTGCATGTCCTGTGTGTGTGTATGCTCATGCGCATGCGTGCCTGCATATCCCATGTGCAAGCGGGGGTCGGTCTCTCCCGTTCCTGTTCTGTCCCAGTGGGCCCTGCCGCCTCCTCTCTGACGCCTGTTGCTGCTTCACGTGGTAGCAGCCGCCTCGGTGTCTGGCTCCGGAGTGTGGGGCCAGGCCTCTCTCCTGCCCTTTCCGTCTCGCTATTCCCCTGGGGGTGCTTCTCCTTGGAAGTCAGCCGGCTCCACGCTGTTAGCAGGGCCTGGTTTGTGTCTGGGACCTGAGCACTGTGCCAGGAGCACTGGGCAGTAGGCACGGCCACTGAGGGCCTGCAGGGAGGAAGAGCCTGCCGCGGGGTCTGAGTCAGTCAGAGGTGAAGGCCCTGCCTCAGTTTCCCCATCTGTAAACGGAGGGTTGTGACCTCTGCTCTACCGGGAGCCTGAAGCCACAGGCTTAGCCCCAGGGAGCCCGGGAACCTCCTGCCCCTCTCTGCCAGCGTGGAAACTGAGGCCGGATCCTGCCTGGCCCAAGGGCAGGAGCCAGGACTGGCCTCAGTGGCTGCCTTCCCCGTAAACACACCCCAGCTCCCACTCTACACCCCGAGCTTCGGAAAGCTTGAGTCAGAGCTAGGACAGGGATGGGGGGAATTTTCCCCACATTCCAAGGGCCCAGAGCCTTCCTGACCTCTGCCCCTTCCAAGGGGTCCTCTGGGACTGGGCTGTCCTGTGCCCGGGGCTGACTGCTCAGCCCGCCCTGGGGAGCGGCCTCGGGAGGAAGCACCGTGTCTGGGCTTCCCCGGCGGAGCGTGGAGGGGCGCCCGTGAGCCTGGGCCAGGGGGGATGTGTGTGGCCGCAGCCCGCCTCCCCTGTCCCCACCCCACTCCCTTAATGAAATCAAGCTGGCCGGAGGCGGCTGAGCAGCCGCAGCCCAGAGCGGTGGGCCATTGCCTGGAGCACCACCTGGGGAGAGCACCCCGCACGCAGCACTGGTGAGTTCTGGGGGCCCCTCTGTCCCCTGACCAGAGTGGAGGACAGGGAACCCCCACCAGCACTTTGGGGGCGTCTCTGAGTGTGGCCGAGTTGGAGGGTGTGTTTGCTGCTGCTGCTGCTGCTGTGTGTGTGTGTGTGTGTGTGTGTGTGTGTGTGTGTGTGTGGTGTAACAGAGTGCTGTCTCCAGAAAGTTTTGGTGGTCATGTGGAGGGCGGTGTCGATGGGACTGTGTGTGTGTGTGTGTGTGTGGTGTGTGTGTTTATGTATGTGTGAGCCCACTGTGGCGTGTTTGTGTGTGTGTGTTTGTGTGAGCCCACTCTGGTGTGTCCATCTGGGCTCTGCCGGTCTGGGCAGGCGGTGTGAGCGGCTGTTGTGCCTGTGTGTAGCTGTGTGTTGTGTGTTGTGTCATGTGCTGTTTCCCGTCGCCCACGCTGCTATTCGTACGCGCGTGTGAAATGTGAGCCTCGGGGACCCCCTTCTCGCCAAGCCGTGCTGTCCTCAGCTGCCCCGGGCCAGGGTGTGCTGCGCTCCGCTCTGGCCAGACCCTCCCCCTGAAGGCCACAGGTGGAAGCCAGGATTTTAGGGATGCCCAGTCCACGGGACCTGGGGCCCTGCTCCCCACTCGGGTGCTCGGCTCAGGCCTGGAGAGCCCCGGGGCTCTGGCCGCATCGGCACTTGCTGACCTCCAGTGGGTTTCGCGTCTAAATCCACAAGCCCTGGGCAGGAGCCCGTTCCAGGCTGGGGTCCTGGCTGATGGTGGTGCCCACTAACTGGCAATGGGGCGCTGCTGGTTCTGCCCCTCAAGGGGCCCCCTTACGGAGCAGACATGGAAGTGGGTTCAGAGGCAGGGCTGGGGCCTGGGTGCAGCTGTTCTGTCTCCCGCTGCTGGGCAGTCGCTGCTAGCCCAGCCCCAGGTTTTGTCTGGTGCAAAGAGAATGTCCTTGAGCCCACACCCCACTTCTGTCCTGGAAAGGAGCTGACACAGGCAGGTGTCCCCAATCTTTCCCCAGGAGGCAGGCGGGAGGCACCCAGAGTCCCTTCCAGGGCCCCTCAGAGACAGGTGGGGGCAGGTCCCACACCACCCTCTCCTCCTCCTTGGCACCCTTGGCACAGGGTGACCAGGGAGAGCTGCAGGGGTGCAGGGGCTCAGCCTGTGGGGGTGGGCAGATGTGGGGGCTGTTGGCGGCTCCAAGACTCCAGCGGAGGGAGGTGTTGCTTCTGTGTGTGTGTGTGTGTATGTGAGTGAGCGTGTGTGTATGGAGTGAGCGTGTGTGTGAGTGTGTATGTGAGTGAGCGTGTGTATGTGAGTGTGTGTGTATGTGTGTATGTGAGTGAGCATGTGTGTGAGTGAGTGTGTGTGAGTGAGCGTGTGTGTGAGTGTATGTATGTGAGTGTGTATGTAAGTGAGCCTGTGTATGTGAGTGAGCATGTATATGTGAGTGAGCGTGTGTGTGAGCGTGTGTGTGAGTGTGTGTATGTGAGTGTGTATGTAAGTGAGCCTGTGTATGAGTGAGCGTGTGTGAATGAGCGTGTGTGAGTGAGCATGTGTATGTGAGTGAGCGTGTGTGTGAGTGAGCGTGTGTGTGAGTGAGCATGTGTGTATGTGAGTGAGCATGTGTGTATTTGAGTGTGAGCTCGAGTGTATATGAGTATATATATAAATGTGTGAGTGTAAATGACTGTATATAAACATGTGTACGTGTGTGTAGGTGTGTATGTGTGAGTATATATGTGAGTGTGTATGAATGTGTGTGTGTGTGTGTGTGTGTGTGTGTGTGTGGTCCGACTCCCACCTAACCCGTGCTGAGGGTTCCTCATAGGGGAGAAGATGCTTTCCTGGGGCGCCCACATCCCTGTCAGGGGCAATGGGCAGGTGCCCCCAGACGAGCAGCCGCGGCTCAGCCCACTGAACTCCCAGCGGCCCCTCAGCCCGGGGTCAGGGGCTGGTTCACGTCCCCACAGGTCACAGATCATGGCAGCCGAGATCCCCGTCCTGACTCCAGCCCAGGCCCCTCAGCAGCCCCCGCGAGACCCCTGTCTTCTGCCTCTGGTCTTGATGCCCCGGGAGCCCTCCTCAGGCCTGACTGCAGAGGGTGGAGGGAAGTGACAGGTGGGACAGAGACCCCAAAGATCAAAGCTAACAGGTGCCAGGGAGGGGCGGCCAGGAGAGGCTCACTTCCTGTTTGGCCAGGCCAGGGCAGAGAGAGAGAGAGACAGAGACAGAGACAGAGACAGAGACAGAGGAGAAAGGGAGGGAGAGATTGAGAGAGAGAGGAGAGAGAGAGGAGAGAGAGACAGAGACAGAGACAGAGACAGAGACAGCGACAGAGATGGAGGAGAAAGGGAGGGAGAGATTGAGAGAGAGAGGAGAGAGAGAGGAGAGAGAGTGAAGAGAGGAGAGACAGAGAGGAAAGAGAAAGAGAGAGAGAAGAGTCAGAGAGGAGAGACAGAGAGGAAAGAGAGAGAGAATCATCCCAGAGGAAGCTTAAGGCCCAGCAGATGCTTCTGGCTGTGTGTCTCCAGCGAGCAGCTGTCTGTCTCTGAGCCTCTTGCTGGTTGTCCCATGGCACAGTGCTGGCGCCTGTCTCCAGGACGTCTGTAGTTTGCAGAGTGGCTGGCCGTGAACGCCCAGTGACCAGCTTGTCTAAAAGCGACCCCTGAGCCGTGCGGCCTCACTCTGGCCCCACAATTGCTTCTGTGTGTTTCTGCCACGTGAACCACATTGCCTGTGTGGTCAGCCGTGGGATCCCTTCCAGCCGGAGAGGCTCCTTCACAGAGGGAGGCCCCGGTTCATGGGAACAGCCGCTCCACAGCCCTGCACCTTACCTGCTGCTGGGGTCACCCCTGAGGCCAGCAGTGTCCCCATCTTACAGGACTTAAATGTGCTGTGTGGCCAGATCCAGCCCTTAACCTCTCTGGGCCCAGGTGCCCAGCTCAGGGCAGGGAGAGGGCCTTGGGCAGGCAGTCTCGGCTATTTGTCCTGAGTCTCAGCTCCACTAGGCTAGACTGAATCTCCGAGGGTGGATGAAGGTGGTTCCCGGCTCTGTCCAAGCGTCCCGCATCACTAAATCACGCGCGATTTGGGAATCGCTCATCCATAAACTGGGACCAGGAGGAAGGCGTCAGCCAGTCCTGCTGTCTGGGCCCAGGGGGCTCCAGGGTTCACATCAGAGCTGCCTCCCTTGGGGGTGGGATCTTGGGGTTCATTGGGGCCCCCGAGGCTGGGTTCCAGGGATTTGCTGGTGGGTTCTTCTGGCCTCTCCCTGAGTCATGCCTGAGCTCAGAGCCTGGGGGTCGGGGTCTGAGCCAGGTCTTCCAGAGAAGAGACCGTGGGGGGCTTCTCGCAGGGAGGGGGCCTCCATCAGCTTCTCTATTACTCAGCTCTGCTCTCATTTCTCCCAGACCCCAGATCTTCTCCCCTTAGGGCCTCAGTTCCCACGCCTGTGCGGGTGCTCCGGCTGCCGTGTAAGAAGCTTCTAATAGTGCCAGAAAAGTCCTCGGTCAGGGCTGGGGACAGTAACCGCTGGTAGGGTGTTTGCATTGCATGTACCCGACCTGGGTTTGATTCCCAGCACCCCATGTGGTCCCCCAAACTCTGCCAGGAGTGAGTCCTGAGTACCCCCAGTACTTGGTCAGTCATAAAAGAGCTGGTTCTGTTTCCTTGGTTTTGGTTTTTTGAGTCACACTCACTGGTGCTCAGGACTTATTCCTTGCTCTGTGCTCTGGGATCACATCCAACAGCGCCCAGGGGCTACTCCTTATTCCGTGCTCAGGAGTGACCCTTGGCACAGGGCGACCCTACGGGGTGCCAGGACTCCAACCTTGGTCTGCCACATGCAAGACGAGTGCCTTAACCCCAAATTATCTCTCGAGTTGGAACGCAGTCAGTTCTTTCTGGGAACTCAGCCAGGTTGCCTGGATGGAGCTCCAGGTGCCTCCTAAGGGTGTCGAGACCTAGGGTTCGGCGTCTGCCCTCTAGGACTCAGAGAAGCAGAGTCCGGGGTGGGGGTGCAGGTAGAAAGCCCAAATGTGAACAAATAGGGTCTGTTGTATAGTGAGAGGCTCAGAAGGGGAAGGAAAACCATTTGCTAGAATACCTTGTGTGTGTGTGGGGGGGGAGTATGCGTGGCTCCTCCTGGTGCTGCTCAGGGCCTGCTCCCCAGTTCTCTGCTCAGGGGTGACTCCTGACGGTACCAGCAGGACCCTGTGGTGCCGGGGATCAAACCTGGGCCTCCTGCATGCAAAGTTTTGCACTCAGCCCTCTGAGCTCTCGCTCCTCTGAGCGAGGACGCAGTGCACACACCCTGCAGAGGCTGGGGACCCCGAAGGCCCCCTGACCTCTCCGGCCCGGCTTCCCCGCAGGTTCCAGGCGCCATGGTGGTCTCCGGCCTCTTCCTGTCTCTGCTGCTGCTGCTCCTCAGGGCCCTGGAAGGGGCTGCTTACTCTGTGCCCCTCCAGACCACCTTCCTGGAGGACCTGGGCAGCGGGGAGGCTGAGGGCTCCTCGGCCTCCTCCCCGAGCCTTCCACCGCCCCGAACCCCGGCCCTCAGCCCCACGTCCCTGGGGCCCCAGCCCACACCCCTGGCAAGCCCCCAGGCCCCCCACCAACATCCTGGATGGCATCAAGGATTTCTTCCGCCAGTACGTGCTGCTCATCGCCGTGGTGGGCTCCCTGGTCTTCCTGATGATGTTCATCGCCTGCGCCGCCGTCATCACCCGCCAGAAGCACAAGGCGTCCGCCTACTACCCCTCTTCATTCCCCAAGAAGAAGTACGTGGACCAGAGCGACCGGGCCGGGGCCCCCGGGCTTTCAGCGAGGTCCCCGACAAGGCTCCCGCCAGCCGGCCCGAAGAGACCCTGGATTCGTCTCAGCAGCTGCAGGTCGACATCCTGGCCGCCACCCAGAACCTCAAGTCCCCGGCCAGGGGATCTCGGGCAGTGGGGATGCACCCCGGGAGGAGGGCAGTGCTGAGGAAGGGGCGTCCCCGGAGCCGTGCTCAGCGGGACCAGAGGCTGGAGGCCTGGAGGCGGGAGAAGGCCAAGGGGAGCCGGAAGCAGTGCCCCTGTTAGCCCCGGAGGACGGGGGACAGGCGGGCACCCCTGAAAGTCCCTGTGCTTACAGCACCGTCCCCCGATGTCTAGTTGGCCCCCTAGGGCTGCCGCCTGACTGTTGGACTCCGGAGGCACCACTGTGGGCATGGTTTGATCCCGTCCTTGTAGCCAACACCCCGGCCGCTGCCCCAACCTTGCTTCAAACCTCCAGCCCAGCCCAGGAATCTTGCCAAACCCCAGAAGCTGGGGCCACCTGGGGCCCCCAGCAGCACCTCCTTGTGGTGGCAGGTGGGAGAGGGACGCATTCCCATGACCAATGGACCCAGGAATCAGCCACCCTGGGGGCAAGAGAGGGCGCCCCCTGCTGTTAGCCCTGCTCTGCCCCGCCCCCAGCTCTGATGACACGGAGGTTCCTGGGCTGGGCTCACCCAGAAGCTTCTATGAGCGGCACCGGTGGGGTAGATCCGGAAAGAGCCTTTCCCAAACGGGGTTCCCCGTGGTACCCTGTGGAAGGAAGATTTTTGAGGTTCTGGGAACTGAGGAAGTGCCCCCTCCTTGCTGCCACCCCCACCCCTGAGCACCCCGAGGCTCTGACAAGCCCCCAGCGAGGTCCCCTGGACCAGCTTTGTCTCCATCTGTTTTGACCCACGAGTCCTTCGTGTATATTCTCTAGCTGCAGACTCAGGCCCGGGGGGGGCTGGCCGTAGCCCCCACCTTTATGATTGGTCCAGGCTGAGTCCTGCGGGGCTTGGGCCTCTTCCGTGGATTACGAGCGTCGCTGCCCTGGGGATGAATTCCTCCTCTAGAAGGTGGGGAGACTATGAAGAGGGGTCCCTCTGTGGGGGATCCTCGGGAGCCGGGGATCGCGAAGACCAGCCTGGAGTGAGCCTCCCACCCACCCCGTTTGCCCCGCGCCTTCTCCAACCTGCGTCTCATCTCGCCTCCTCCCCCACAAGGCGCTCTGGCTCCATCCTGACCTTTGGGGCTGGGGTTTCCTTTCCCCATCCCTTGGTCGGACCCCGCTTCCCTCCCCAACCTCTGTCTGCAGGGGCCGAGATGTGACTCATCAGCACAATAAAGGTTTCTAGTGGCCTGAGTCTCGTTGCTTGTGGGGTGGGTGAATCTGAGGGGGATCGGGGTGGGAAGGCAACTTTAGGGGGAGACATGTCGCTGGACCCTGAGTCTGGGTGAGCGGATTGGTGGGGGGCGGGGTAGAGCATAGCATGTGTGTCCCCTCCCTCTCCCTCCCCACTGTCTACAGGTTACTGCTGTCGTCCCGACTTTTCCTATGGGGTGCCAAGGGCTCCAGCTCCCTGCAGAGTGGAGGGAACGGGGGTCAAATAAAGCCCCAGTGAGGCCTTTGGGCCCCCTCCCCCGCAAACCCCAAGCTCCTCCTTGTCTTTGATGATCAGATCTGTGGCTGGTGCCCATCCGCCAGCTGCTGTCCAGATGTGGATGTGGCCAGCAGAGGGGGTGGGGAGGCCAGAGGACCCTACAGCCATTGAGGGGGCTGGGGTCGGGTTTCCCAACAAAGGCCTGTCTCCCCTGGAGGAGGGGGGGGGAAGTCTCGCCTTCTGCCCAGGAATGCTCCCGACTGTTGATTGGAGTCAGGCAGGGCCGGGGTCTCCAGGGCGTCTGCTGGGCCAGAGCCCCGTCCTGAGAGCTGAGGTAAGGCTGAAAGGTGCCCCCAACAGGTCAAACCCTGGTCAAAGGGAAGCGAGCTTAGGTCCCTGGGGAGGTGGTCAAGGATGAGGGTCCCGCCCCCCCACTTTGTGCCCCCTCCTCGTTCAGGCTTGGGGGCCTTCCAGGGGACAGAGCACAGGGCCTGCAGGGCACAGAGCACTTGAGTGGACATCAGTCTGAGGGTTTTAAAAAATTTATTTTTATTATTTAATATTTCATCACCCAATACGACCCCCACCACCAGTGTGTTCCCGCCACCAAAGACCCTCATTTCCACCCCCAACCCCATGCCTGCTCATCAGTCTGAGATTTTCACAGCTGGGGGCCTCTGCCCCCCACCGATGCCTCGATTCTTGCACAGACCCCTGGGCCCCGGGACCCCCTAACACTGGCAGTGAATGAGACGCCGCTGTGTGGCCTGGGCACCACCAGCCTCCCCAGACTCCTGCAGGCCAGGCCGGGGCTGCCCAGGTTCTGAGTGAGGAAACGGGTCCAGAGAGATGAAGCCAGATTTCAGATTCCAGAGGTCTCTGCTGGGATCCACCTTTTCATTCCTTGGACGAGTGCGTGAGTGCGTCTGTGAGTGAGTGTGTGAATGTGTGAGTGCGTGAGTGTGAGAGAGGGCATGAATGCACGAGTGTGTGAGTGTGTGTGTGAGTCACTGCAGGGTCCCATTGCACCTGGGAAATGTTCTCTGGTCTGTGAGGGGAGCTCCAGGGAGGCTGAGGGTGGGGGGCAAGGGGTCCCAGGGACGGGGAGCCTGCCAGGGACTGAACAGACCTTCACTGTCCAGAGCTTGTAAACGTGCACAGCTGTTCTGCCTGGGGAGGGGAGAGGACACACACACACACACACACACATACAGACACACACATATATAGACACACACACATATATAGACACACAGACACACACATATACAGACACACATATACAGTCACACACATATACAGCACACACACATATACAGACACACATATACAGATACACACATATACAGACACACACATATACAGACACACACATATGTAGACACACACATATACAGACACACACATATACAGACACATACAGACACACACATACAGACACACAGACACACATATACAGACACACACACATACAGACACACAGACACACACAGACACACACGTCAGACAAATACACACATCAGACACACAGACACACAGAGATATACACATATAGACACACACAGACACACACATCAGACAAACACACATCAGACACACACAGACACACAGAGATACACACATCAGACACACACACAGACACACACACAGGTGCTTGGGGCGGAGAGCGTGCCCAGCACACCCACACCCACAGGTCGCCTTCCACATGCTCTGCAAGACGAGCAAACGCTTCCTCTGGGTTTGTAGCTTGAGGTTCAGAGAGGGCCGGTGCCTTGCCAGCAGCTGCACAGCCCCGCAGAGTAGACACGGGAAACAGGATTTCTGGCCCCTCAGCCCTGGAGCCTCGGCACTCCCACTCTCCATTTTAGCACTTGGGGACACCCAGGGCCGAGCCCCTCTTTGATGGTGAGTGTTGGGGTATTGTCTGTGCATTTCCCCCCGAGCCCACAGTCTTGGCCCACCCCAGCACCGTGAGGCCTGTCTTGGTGCCCCCCAGGTGTGCAAGCGCTGGGATCAATCAGCATCTTGTTCTTCAGCGGACCAGGAGCAAGAGTTTGCATCCGAAACTGTTTTTCTTTCTTCTAGGAGTGGGATTTGGGCTACACCCAACTGTACTTAGGGGCTGCTGTTTAGGGCAGCCTGGGGGTCTCGTGCAGTAGAAGGGACAGAGTGGGGCAGGTCGTGCCAAGGCAGGCGAGCACCTTAGCCCCTGCACAGACGCTATTTCCTAACCGCAAAGGCACGCCAGGTCCTTGGGGCCACAGCGTCAGCCAAAACGATGAGAGTCTGGACTCGAGTGGACGACACGGTGGGATCCGCTGAGAGCAGGGGCCAAGAGTCCAGAGTCCAGTGGATGGGGTGAGATTTGCTGCGAGCAGGGGCCGAGGGACAGCACGGGGCTCAGGAGCTGGCCTCAGATGTGGCAGATCCTGGCCTCATTGTCCCGAGAGCCCATGACTGACTCCCTGAGTAGGCCCTGAGCACGCTGGGTGTGGCCCCCAAACAAACAAATGAACCTTTAACTCTCCAGGGCAATCAGGAGGCTACAAGGCACAGCAAATGATCGATGACTGCCCTAAGAACGGTCCCTGCCAGCGCCAGGCTTCCCTTTCTTTTCTTTTCTTTCCTCCTGGCAATGCTCAGGGGTTCCTTCTGGCTCTGCACTCAGGAATCACACCTGGTGGTGCTCAGGGGACCCTATGGGATGGCGGGATCGAACCCGGGTCAGCTGCATGCAAAGCAAACACCCTCCCTGCAGTGCTGTGGCTCCGCCCCCAGGTCTCAGTTTCTGCAGGTTTCCAGAAGCCTGAGATGCATGCCCCTCTGCAGCTTTCCAGAAGCCTGAGATGCGTGCCCCTGACGCGTTAGACCCAGGCACGAGTCTGACACAGGTGATCGCTCAGAAAGTACCAACAGCAAGATGCTGCGCTCCTCGCCTCTTCTTCATGTCCTTGGAATCTTCTTTCCTGGTTCTCTCTCCAGATCGGCTCCTGCTGGAACCTGGAATCTGATAGCGGCACGACAGGCGGTGAGTCTCATGTTTGTCTCTTGGCTTCTGTGCTCAGCGCGAGTGTCTGGACACGCGCCCACGAGGTTGGGTATCGATAGTTGACCTCTTTGTAGTGCTCCCCTGTTTGGAGGTGGGAAGGGACACGACGTGCTGATTCGCTGCCCTGTGGACGGGCCTGGGCCTGGTGGGCGCTTACAGATAAACCCTCCATGTCCCACAAAAGGTGTCTTCTTGTTCACATGCTTCTGAAGGAATCAGCTCAACCTCCCCTTAAATGAGAAACATGGACGCCGAGAGGTCAAGTGATTCATCCACGGTCACAGAGTCAGCCAGCAGATTTTTTTTTTTTTGGGTCTACACCCAATAATGCTCAGGAGTTACTCCTGGCTCTATACTCAGGAATTACTCCTGGCGGTGCTCAGGAGACCATATGGGATGTTGGGGATTGAACTCGGGTCGGCCGCATGCAAGGCAAACGCCCTCCTTGCTGTACTTTTGCTCCAGTCTCAGATTTTTTTGCTTTTTTGGGGGTCACACCCGGCAATGCTCAGGGTTTCTCCTGGCTCTGCACTCAGGAATTACTCCTAGTGGTGCTCAGGGGACCATATGGGATGCTGGGAATCGAACCCGGCTGGCATGGGCCGGCCGCATGCAAGGCAAATGCCCTACCCACTGGGCTATTGCTCCGCCCCCCAATCTCAGATTTTTATTGTTGATGTTGGTGTTTTGGGTCATACCTGAAGGTGCCTAGGGATCACTCCTGGTGGGCTCAGGGCATCATATGAATGGGGGGGGTGCTTAAACCCGGTCAGCTGTGTGCAAGACAAGCGCTTTCCGGCTGTACTATCACTCAGACTCTGGATGATTGAACTTTATTTTTTTTTTTTTTTTGGGGTCACACCCGGCAATGCTCAGGGCTTACTCCTGGCTCTGCACTCAGAAACTACTCCTGGTGCTCGGGGACCATATGGGACACCGGGATCGAACCCAGGCCGGCACAGGCCGGCGCCGCAAGGCAAACGCCCTACCCGCTGGGCTATTGCCCGGCCCTGATTGAACTTTATTTTATTCATTCATTCATTCATTCATTCATGCATGCATGCATTCATTCACTTATATTTATTTATTTGTTTATTTATTTTTGCTTTTGGGTCAAACCTGGTGATGCTCAGGGGGTTTCTCCTGGCTCTGCACTCAGGAATTACTCCTGGCGGTGCTGGGGACCATATGGGATGCCGGGGACTGAACCTGGGTCGGCCACGTGCAAAGCAAACACCCTACCTGCTGTGCTATCGCCCGGCCCCATGGATGATTGAACTTTAAAGAGGGAACATTTGAGCTAAAGAGCATTAGGGACTCTCCATGGTTCGGAGGATCTCCGAACCCCTGATCCTGACCAACCTCCATTTCTCCTGGGGCAGTACAGAGCCGGTCAGGGCTGGGACCCTCTGGAGCCGAGCAGGAGTGGGGGCCGCTGGTGGACAGCTCTGTGCCACGCCGCTTCACCCTCCCTCTGCTGGGGGCGGGGAGGACTGAGAAGTTTTGTCTGCAGTGGGGCTGTGATTTTTTTTTTACGAGGTTTTCATTTCAAGATTCCTTGGCTGCTCAGAAATAGCAGGAAGGATTTGGGGCTGGCTCCAGGGCTGGGGAGGAGGAGGAGAGAGGGGGCCCCGCAGCTGCTCGTCCCCCCACCTCCAGGCAGACCCTGTGTTTACGGCAGCTGCAAAGTATAAAATATTTGTTCCGTCCATCTGCGCTCGCCAGGGCCCTGGTGCCAGGGGCCGCTCAGCTGCCCAGGATGAGGCCTACAGAGCACAGAGTGGGGAGGTTGGGGGGCCTGGGGGCGCATCTGTGCTCTTTCCCTTAGGTTTGGGAGCCTGACTTGGAAGGAGGGTCTGGAGGGGTGAAGGGAGGGTCTCGGTGCTGAGGCTTGGGGGCATCGGAGCGGAAATAAGTATCAGAAACCCTAATGAGGGGCCCCTCGCTGTGGGGCTTGGAGGAGGCAGCTGAGCCCTTTCCGTTCTGGACTTCTTTTTTTTTTTTTTTGGTTTGTTTTTTGGGTCACACCCAGCAATGTTCAGGGGTTACTCCTGGCTCTGCACTCAGGGATTACTCCTGGCGGTGCTTAGGGGACCATATGGGATGCCGGGAATCAAACCTGGGTCGGCCATGTGCAAGAGAAATGCTCTACCCGCTGGACTATCGCTCCGACCCCAGCTCTGGACTTCTTATAAGAGAGGAGCATAGTCCTGACCCTGTGTTCCCTCGCCCCTAAGATGCTTCAAGGTTCCTGTGCATGTGTGGGCATTACCACAGGGGGCGGTAATCAGTCTGGTGGTCAGGGGAGCCCTGGGTGGTCTCCAACCCTGCCACTTCCCAGCTGTGTGACCTTGGGTTCATTGTTTTACTTCTCTGGGCCTGACTTGCCCCAGTTGTGAAATTGGTTGGTGAAATCCATGGTTGGTGCGAGTCGGGGTCATTGGTCTCCAGTCAGAAACAGCCTCACCACCTGGGTGCCGAAGAGCAAGAATTCAGAGCCGTCAACAGTGCGTGTTTAAGGAAGTCAAAAGGAGGAACTTCCGGTCTCTCCTGTCTCTCCTGCCCAGTCGCTTCTTTCTATGATGAGTTCCAGAAACTCCGGGGTTGAGATTGGGGGTTCACTTTCAGTTTGTTTTTGTTTGGGGTCCAAACCCAGCGGTGCCTGGATAGAGCCTGAAACACACTCCAGCCCTTTGCATCTGCTCCGTGGCCTGACCTGAACGATACAATTTCTGGTACATGAGTCTTTGAGTCTCCATGAACCTCAGAGTTTGGGGGGTCAGGGCAAATGGGCTATGGCTGGAAAGTGCGTGAACCCCAGGGCAGGTGCGGGGTGTGACCTGAGCAGAGAAAGGCTCACATCATCCCTTGGTTGCTGGAAGAGGCCAATGTGGACCCCCAAGCTTCCCCTGGAGTTTTGTCACCCCAGGATCATGTGGCAGCTGTTCCCCCTCTCTCTCTGAGGGGGTCTAGACGGCTCAGGCCTGGGATGACCCTGGCCAGGGCTTAGCCATTGTCTGGGGGAGAGGAGACACACGGCATGGCTAGGAGCCCGTGTAAATTAGGGACCACCCCGGCCCAGCACCAGGACGGAGGGGTTGGGAGGTGGAGAGGAATTCAGTGGAATTAACACTTAGGGGACCCAGAATTTGTTCTAATTTTATTTTTTTGCTTTTTGGTCCATATCTGATGGTGCTCAGGGATCACTCCTGGTGGGGCTGGGGAACCATATGGGATGCGGGGATGGAACCTGAGTCGTCTACGTGCAAGGCAAGTGCCCTACGTGTGCTATCACTCTCTCTGGCTCTGTGACCTGGGATTTGTTCCCTCCCTTCTCTGCTGCGGTCATTCTGGTTTCTATAACAAATACACACAAGTGCATGCACGAGGCAGGAAACTCCCCTGCCTCACGGTTGGGAGGAGGGTCTGGGGTCTCCACCAAAAACACTTGGGTTTGAATTCGAAGCCTCTTCCCTGGCAGCCCAGCTGGCCCCGTTGGCCTCTGCCACACTGAACCTCAGCTCACCTGTGAGCCCCCAGGTCCCTGCTGCTCCAGGGTCAGAGGCGAAACTGCAGCTCCTGAGTGTGGCCCACAGCTCCGATGGAGAAAGGGTTCGAGTCCCTTATACCTGATCTTTTTGCTTTGTGCTTTGTTTTGTGTTGTTTATGGCCATACCCAGCGGTGCTCAGGGCTACTCCTGGTATAGTATTGGAACCATGCAGTAATGGAGGCTGGGCCCAAGGTTCCCATATGCAAAGCCTGCACATGGCCCTTCTTTCATAGGTGGTTGGAGCAGGGAGGAAGAGAACGAGCAAAGGAGGGTCTTGGAAAGGGGTTCTAAGGGCACAGGAGACTCTCAGGTCTGAGAAAACCAGCAGGACCTTGAGACACGCCATGGGGCCTCGTGCTCGGCCAGACAGCCTTGAGGTGACAAAACACACAGGCGGGGCTGAGGGGGAGGCCCAAGGGGCACCTACCCAGAGGCGCTGCCCATGAGGCTGGCACCATTGTCAGTAAGTGGGACCAAGAGCAGGGCCCCAAACTCTCCAGGAGCCGCTTCTCCTGGGCTTCCGCCTCCGCACCCTTTTTGCTGTGGTCAATCTCTCCCTTATCATGCTTCTGGTACCCAAGTCCCTGACGATTTCTCCTTAGGGGTACACGAACACCCAGGTCTATCCCTGACCCCTTTCCTGGCAATGCGGGGTCAGCTCCCAGCTGTTTCTCACCACCTTTGTGAGCCCAGCAGACAGAGCAAGGCTCTGGGCTCCGAGATTCGGTAGGTCACCTCCCTGCTTTGGGGGCCAGGCGGGACCAAGACCAGGAAGGGTCCAGTCAGTGCTTGCTCCGGGGTGCTGAGTGCCCTTCCGGGGCCCCTGAAGGAAGGTTGCCTTGGAGTTGGACAGCTCTGTGCTTTTCCCGGGGAAAAGCCATGGGACCCTGTGTCTTCCTGCTGTCTTCCTTCCTTTTGGGAAGGGAGGAAGCCCCCCCCCCCCCCACACGATTCTCCACACTCCGTGAGCACCCATTGTGTGCCCACCCAGACAAGAGGTCTTTTGTAAGGCCTCAGGACACAGAGAAGTGGGGAGACTCACCCAGCACCCAGGTCACACAGACCTAAGGTGCCCAGGGCTTGAGAACGCCTGGGACTGTGAACCCACTTAGACCCAGCCAGAGCCACCAACTAACCTACTCCTGAATGCAGGGAGAAATGAGTGAATGAATGAGTGCATGAAGGCAGGAATGAATGAATGAGTGTGAAGGCAGGAATGAATGAATGAATGAATGAATGAATGAATGAATGAAGGCAGGAACAAAGGGCTGAGTGCGCGGAGGCAGGAAGTCACCAATGAGTGAGTGTGTGAAAGGGCGTGTGAATAGAGGCAGGAAGGAACGTGTGAGGAGTGCCACAATTGGAGGACGGGGCCAGCGACCCCAAGTCTCGCCGGGCTGACAGTCACGGCTCACCTATGAAAACAATTGGGGCCCCCAGCTGGCTGACATCAGAGCAGGCCCCTCTCTCCTCTTGGTCAGAGGCCCAGAGAAGACCAACACAGCCAGGGCAGGGCAGAGCGTGACCCTCAGCCTAGGGCTGTTCCTGCTTTCCCCAGGGCACCCACGTCTCCAGGTTCCCACATGCACATGGGCTGCCCCTGGACAGTAAGGGCTGGCCCCGAGGGTGTGGCTGTCTCCTTCCTGCCCCTACTTCCACCAGACCACAAGGGTGCAGGGCCCGGCAGCCACTGCATGGACTAGACAGGACATTGGTATAACCGCCCTAGCCCCTGCCCCCAAATAGTCACTGCATATTAATAAAAGTCCCTCCCAGCAGAACTCAGCCTGGGGATGCTCGGGCCACCAGGTCACACCCAGCAGAGCTCAGGAGCACATACGGTGGCAGGGATCAAACTCAGGGCCTCACAAATGCTTGGCATGAGCTCTACCACTTGCAACAGCTCTCGGGCCCTCGGGTCCAATCTCCCCCACTGAAGGATCTCCAGCAATGCCGGTCTCCTGGGGATTCTCCAAAGCCTCTGGGACTCCTGTGTTCTTGCGACCTTGTTGGACAGCCCGAGCTCCGGGAAGCTCCACCAGCCTGGCCGGGCGGCTCTAGCTGGCGACTAGGCCAGCACTGGGGAGCCAGCTCCCAAAGTTTGCATTTTTCCCATGACCTCGCAACAGATAAGAACATGTGTCTTAGCCCTGTCTCATCTGTTTGGCTTTGAGCAGACCACAGTGAGAGATAAACGGTCCTTAGCGAGGTCACGGGCGGCCACCACCAAGGTTGCCACCGTCCACACCCTTGGCACCAGACATTCTGGACGCTGCTGTCAGAAATACCTGTGCAGGGGCTGAGATACAGCTTGCGAGTCATCTCCCCTGACCCCCGCCAGCCCGGCTGCCCACGCATCTGTAAGGCTGGTGTCTAAAAGAGACAGTGGGCCTACAGGGAGAGTGTGTTTCGTTCAGGGTGAAAGGCTGGTCCGACTTGCTTTTCATAGGAAAAGGTTTTCATGTAGAAAGTCTCTACCAAGATGGTCTGATCGAGGTTGTTTAGCCGTGTGTTGTGTGAGCCTTCTGTGCTACTGTGCTTGCTCACGAGCTGAGTGGGCTTCTGTGCTACTTTCTCATCTACTCTGCTGTGCTCCTGCCGTGCTCTTAGTGCTGTGGTGCATTAGAAGTTTCAGGATCTGTAGAACTGGGACGATCTTCATCCTGCCCCAGCGTCTTCAGCCGGCAGACCGGAGTACCTGTGAGTTTCACCGGTGTGGCCTGTGGAGGTGGAACGTCTTTCCTTTTTTCTTCTTGTCTTTCTTCCTTTTTTTTTTTTTTGGCTTTTTGGGTCACACCCAGTGATGCTCAGGGGTTGCTCCTGGCTCTGCGTTCAGGAATTACTCTTGGTGGTGCTCGGGGGACCACATGGGATGCTGGGGATAGAACCCAGGTCGGCAGTGTGCAAGGCAAATGCCCTACCCATTGTGCTATCACTCTGGCCCCTCAACTTTTTGTTGAGCCCCCAGAAGTTTTTGTTCGCATAAACTCTTACCTGTCACTTACGCCACATGCATGCAGCCCTGGAGGGGTCTGGGGGACCCCCAGGACATTTGTCTACTTCCCTGTTACCCCTCCACGCTCCCCCAGGTCTCTGTTGAGCATGGCAGGCAGGCAAACAATGGGTATAGCTCTACCTAACTCATAGAGAAATTGAGTCATTCATAGAGAAACTGAGACCCAAAGACCTCCAGAAACAGCCAAGGCGGTGTCTATTTCAGGTGCCCTAGACTCCCAGTGCTCGCTCAGGAAGGATTTCTAGGTAGATGATCACTGCTTTCACAGAGACAGACATGGACAGAGCTACTACTGGCTCTCATTGTGCACAGCCGCTCATGAGGTGCCCAGGAGGGATGGCAGGTTCTAGCCCTGGCCCGCCACCCCAGCAGAGCCTCACAACAAGCCAGACGACCCCCCACTCCATGAGGACCTCCATTTTCCACATCCGGATTTCCTCTTCGTCAGAACTCCACCCCGCAGACCAGCCTATCACAGCCCGGCTCGGCCGCACGGTTCATCAATAAACGCTGGATTTTGAGATGACTACAAGAATATGCTACCCGCACGGCAGAGCCTGGCAAGCTACCCGTGTCGTATTTGATATGCCAGATACCAGTAACAATTATAGACCTCATTCCCATGACCTGATGGAATGGTTTGAGGCTCTTTATGTTCCTGGAGCAAGCAGGTGCCCTTGGGCTCTACTTGAATGAGACAGGTCATATTGAGATGTTACTGGTGCCCACTCGAGCAAATCGAAGATGAACGGGAAGACAGTGATACAGTGACAGTGATCACAGCTTTCATGAGAGACTATTTCATTGCTTCCTGTGTGCGTGAGTGTGTGCGTGCGTGCATGTGTGTGTGTGTGCATGCGTGAGTGTGTGTGTGTGTGTGTGTGTGTGTGTGTGTATTTGGGGGCTATTTCAATGGACTGGAACTTCTAACTCAATAATTGAGCCAGCTAGGAGCTGATGGGGTTAGAGGTGGCCTGATGGCAATGGTAGAGGTGATGTTGGAGGCAGTGAATGTGGGGGACGAAAGGCAGGTGGAGGTGATGGAGATGATAGTGGAGATGGAGGGGAAGGTGATGTAGATTCTGGGGTTACAATGGAGGTGATGGAGGGGAGGTGATAGATTCTGCAGTTACGGTAGAGATGATGGTGGCGGTAATGGAGGGGGAGGTGATGGTAGATTTGGGGTCATAGCAGAGATGATGGTGGAGGTGAGGGAGGGGAGGTGATAGTAGATTCTTTTTTTTTTTTTTTGCTTTTTTGGGTCACACCCGGCGATGCTCAGGGGGTTCCTCCTGGCTCTGCACTCAGGAATTACTCCTGGCGGTGCTCGGGGGACCATATGGGATGCGGGGATCGAACTTAGGCCGGCATGGGCAGGCCGCATGCAAGGCAAACGCCCTACTCGCTGGGCTATCGCTCCGGCCCGGTGATAGTAGATTCTGAGGTTATGGTGGAGATGGTTGCAGAGATGCTGGAGGTGAGAACGGTGGCAGTGAGGGAGGCAGAAATAATGGTGGTGGGTGCTTGAGGTGAACGTGCTGGGCTGGCGGGGGGCAGTTTGCCTGGCTCCTGATCTTGTTGGGCCCTGCTATGGCCCCAACATGTAAGCCCTGGGGCCTTGACAAAGAAGTCGTTGACCACGCTATCTATCCTGGTCATCTGGACAGTATAGCTTCTCCATCGGCTGTGGGCAGGATGTCTTCAGGGTTGGTTAAGCACATGACGGGAACAGGACAGACCGCTTCACTTGACTTTCTTTAAGTTTGCATGACCTTTTTAGGATGAAATGTTTGAAATATGATTTTCTTTAAGTTTATTGGCTATATGGATTTTCACAGGCTATCATGCATGGAACGGCCTTGGAAGGCCGATATAATCCCTGCCTGCTTTCTCCCCGGGGTCGAAAGTTCTCACTAGGACCTGCGTGTCTCAGTGAAGCGACCGGCCCCAGCTAGCTGGAATGAACCCTGTGTGTTATTGCATCGCGAGTGTGGTTCTTTGCCATCCGAGCGGGGAAGCGGACAGACGGAGCGAGGGCTCCAACAATCTCAGTGATCACCTCCCGGAGCTCCCTGCCAGGCCGGGAAGGGTCCTTTAATTAAGCCCTCTCTGTGTGGACAGCCAGGGCTCGTGTGGCGAGAGAGCACTCGCTGTTTCCACTGCGAGACTCGGATTCTGTTTCTCTGTGGCTGCTGGACAGACCTTGGCCATGCGAGCGGCAGCTCTGGGGTCCACGTGGCAGCCGCTCCCCCACCGTCTCCCTGGCTTTCCTGGCCTCTTCCTCCTTTCCCAACCCCTGATGCTTCTCCGGGGCTGAGGTCTGGCCCTGCAGGGTGAGAATAGACCCCGCGCTGGGTCAGCGCTTTCTGCCCGCCTGACGTTGCTGCTGTTTCCGGCACTGCTCCCGGGGGGACCAGCCTCCCCCAATCCCCCTTGTTCCAGACATAGCCCGAGACAGTCTGAGGCTGTGTTAAAATGCTGGTGGCAGGCAGCCTGAGGGGCTGTGGAAGGCTGAAATTCCTCTCTAGGATGCCCGAGTGTGTGTGTGTGTGTGTGTGTGTGTGTGTGTGTGTGTGTGTGGAGGTGGGTGCTGGCAGCGTCTGTGGTGGGGAGGCATTTTTCTCAGGGAGAGTTGGTTTGGCGTGTGGGGAAGGTTCACTGTGAAGCAAAATCGGCAGCAATGAATCACTCTGGCCTGAGCTGGTCACGGAAGAGAAGGAAAAAACTGTCGGCGCCTGTGGAATCTTTTTGCATGCTCTGGAGGCGGCTGTGGGTTCTCCAGGCCCCCTCTCCTGTGAATACAGAGCGGGGAGAGACTTTCTGGGTGCGGGGGTGGGTGGGCCTGGGCCGCTGCCTCGTGGGTTCAGGCTCCCCCAGCACGTGAGGGAGTGTCCCCTGAGCTTTGGGCAGTGACTGTTCTAGACTCTGCAATTACTGGGGCGTCCTCCCTCAGGAGCGAGAGGACCCCAGGGAATGAGGAGCCACCCCCGGGAGGAGCAGGGGATCACCTGGTGAGGGGCGGGAGCTGGGCCGAGAGCTCGGGGCTGAGGGAGCCTGTGAGTCCCTGAGGTCAGGGTAAGCTGGAGGGCCAGGTGGGCTTGCCGAGTGCAAACAGGAGCTGCCGGCAGAGGTGCAGGAGAGAGGGCTGTGAGGGCAGAGCTGCAGGAGAGAGAGAGGGGCTGTGAGGGCAGAGCTGCAGGAGAGAGGCTGTGAGGGGCAGAGCTGCAGGAGAGAGGCTGTGAGAGCAGAGATGCAGGAGAGAGGCTGTGAGGGCAGAGCTGCAGGAGAGAGGCTGTGAGGGCAGAGCTACAGGAGAGAGGCTGTGAGGGCAGAGCTGCAGAGGAGAGGACTAGGAGGGCAGAGCTGCAGGAGAGAGGCTGTGAGGGCAGAGCTGCAGGAGAGAGGCTGTGAGGGCAGAGCTGCAGGAGAGGGCTGTGAGGGCAGAGCTGCAGGAGAGGGGCTGTGAGGGCACAGGTGCAGGAGAGGGGCTGTGAGGGCAGAGCTGCAGGAGAGGGGCTGTGAGGGCAGAGGTGCAGGAGAGAGGCTGTGAGAGCAGAGCTGTGGGAGAGAGGCTGTGAGGGCAGAGCTGCAGGAGAGAGGCTGTGGGGCAGAGCTGCAGGAGAGAGGCTGTGAGGGCAGAGCTGCAGGAGAGAGGCTGTGAGGGCAGAGCTGCGGGAGAGAGGCTGTGAGGGCAGAGCTGCGGGAGAGAGGGCAGTGAGGGCAGAGCTGCAGGATAGAGGGCTGTGAGGGAAGAGCTGCAGGAGAGAGGGCTGTGAGGGAAGAGCTGCAGGAGAGAGGGCTGTGAGGGCAGAGCTGCAGGAGAGAGGCTGTGAGGGCAGAGCTGCGGGGAGAGAGACTGTGAGGGGGCAGAGCTGCAGGAGAGAGACTGTGAGGGCAGAGCTGCGGGAGAGAGGCTGTGAGGGCAGAGCTGCAGGAGAGAGACTGTGAGGGCAGAGCTGCAGGAGAGAGGCTGTGAGGGCAGAGCTGCAGGAGAGAGGCTGTGAGGGCAGAGCTGCAGGAGAGGGGCTGTGAGGACAGAGCCGCAGGAGAGAGGCTGTGAGGGCAGAGCTGCAGGAGGGGCTGTGAGGGCAGAGCTGCAGGAGAGAGGCTGTGAGGGCAAGCTGCAGGAGAGAGGGCTGTGAGAACAGAGGTGCAGGAGAGGGGCTGTGAGGAGGCAGAGCTGCAGGAGAGAGGCTGTGAGGGCAGAGCTGCAGGAGAGAGGCTGTGAGGGTAGAGCTGCAGGAGAGAGGCTGTGAGGGCAGAGCTGCAGGAGAGGGGCTGTGAGGGGCAGAGCTGCAGGAGAGAGGCTGTGAGGGCAGAGCTGCAGGACTGAGGCTGTGAGGGCAGAGCTGCAGGAGAGAGGCTTGAGGGCAGAGCTGCAGGAGAGAGGCTGTGAGGGCAGAGCTGCAGGACTGAGGCTGTGAGGGGCAGAGCTGCAGGAGAGAGGCTGTGAGGGGCAGAGCTGCTTGAGAGAGGCTGTGAGGACAGAGCTGCAGGAGAGGGGCTGTGAGGGCAGAGCTGCAGGACTGAGGCTGTGAGGGCAGAGCTGCAGGAGAGAGGCTGTGAGGACAGAGGTGCAGGAGAGAGGGCTGTGAGGGGCAGAGCTGCAGGAGAGAGAGCTGTGAGGGCAGAGCTGCAGGAGAGAGGCTTGAGGGCAGAGCTGCAGGAGAGAGGCTGTGAGGGCAGAGCTGCAGGACTGAGGCTGTGAGGGCAGAGCTGCAGGAGAGAGGCTGTGAGGACAGAGCTGCAGGACTGAGGCTGTGAGGACAGAGCTGCAGGACTGAGGCTGTGAGGACAGAGCTGCAGGACTGAGGCTGTGAGGGCAGAGCTGCAGGAGAGAGGCTGTGAGGGCAGAGCTGCAGGAGAGAGGCTGTGAGGGCAGAGCTGCAGGAGAGAGGCTGTGAGGACAGAGCTGCAGGAGAGGGGCTGTGAGGGCAGAGCTGCAGGACTGAGGCTGTGAGGGGCAGAGCTGCAGGAGAGAGGCTGTGAGGACAGAGCTGCAGGAGAGAGGCTGTGAGGGCAGAGCTGCAGGAGAGAGGCTGTGAGGGCAGAGCTGCAGGAGAGAGGCTGTGAGGGGCAGAGCTGCAGGAGAGAGGCTGTGAGGGCAGAGCTGCAGGACTGAGGCTGTGAGGGCAGAGCTGCAGGAGAGAGGCTGTGAGGACAGAGCTGCAGTAGAGAGGGCTGTGAGGGCAGAGCTGCAGGACTGAGGCTGTGAGGGCAGAGCTGCAGGAGAGAGGCTGTGAGGGCAGAGCTGCAGGAGAGGCTTGAGGGCAGAGCTGCAGGAGAGAGGCTGTGAGGGGCAGAGCTGCAGGACTGAGGCTGTGAGGGCAGAGCTGCAGGAGAGAGGCTGTGAGGGCAGAGCTGCAGGAGAGAGGCTGTGAGGACAGAGCTGCAGGAGAGGGGCTGTGAGGGCAGAGCTGCAGGAGAGAGGCTGTGAGGGCAGAGCTGCAGGAGAGAGGCTTGAGGGCAGAGCTGCAGGAGAGAGGCTGTGAGGGCAGAGCTGCAGGACTGAGGCTGTGAGGGCAGAGCTGCAGGAGAGAGGGCTGTGAGGGCAGAGCTGCAGGACTGAGGCTGTGAGAGCAGAGCTGCAGGACTGAGGCTGTGAGGACAGAGCTGCAGGAGAGGGGGCTGTGAGGGCAGAGCTGCAGGACTGAGGCTGTGAGGGCAGAGCTGCAGGACTGAGGCTGTGAGGGCAGAGCTGCAGGACTGAGGCTGTGAGGGCGCTGTGTCCTGCTTCTCTCAGGGCCTGTGCGACCTCCTCACTCTGGGGCCTGAGCAGACAGGAGCCAGGAGACAGGGGTGTGTCCTGGGTCCCCTCAGTCTCACTGCATCAACCCCCTGCAGTGTCCCCAAAGGGGAGGGGAGGGGCCTGCGCTTACGCCCCCCCATGGCCACAGCCCTTAGCTCCTGTCCTTCGGTCATTAGTCCAGAAAAGGATGTACCCACCCTCGAGAGATCTGACCTTGGGTCGCTCTCTGGGAAGAGAGCGGGAAAGACCCTTAGGCTTGCTGGGAAGCTTCAGGGTCAGAGTGGACGGAGTTCCCCCTCAGAGAGGCCGTCCCCAGGGGCCTGTGTGGCGGGGAATGAGACACCGGCGCTCACTGGTGCGCCCCTTTGTCTCACCGACCTCGCCTCCTCTCGGGCTGGAGAGAGATCAGGGACCAAGGCACCAGAATAAACTTGCTCCTTTGTGTGTCTCTCTGTGGCTGTGCTCTGTGCGGGGGCGGTGGGCACGGGGGCAGTGTGTGGGGGCAGGAGGAACTCTGAGAGGGTCGCTGTGCTCCTGTGCTCGAGGAAGCCCCACTGCATGGCGGCAGGCTCTGACTCCCGGCTTCAGACGTTTGGGAGACAGGCCCCGGGAGGGAGAAGCAGGGCTTGATCCTTGTTCTTGGGAACCGCTGTGGGATCCTCCGCCTGCAGTGGGCTGGGTCCGATGCCACCAGGAGTCCACGCTGACGCGGACAGGCCTCTCGATGGCGCTGGTTCTGTGGGATCTTTAGGTGGGGGTCGCCCCAGCAGTGCTCAGAGACCGTGAGGCGGCGGAAATGGGCGATGTCGGTGTGGCCTCTCCTGGACCTGTCACCCGCACTCTCTAGTCATTTTTGCTTCTCAGACACTTTAGGCAAATCATCTACACACACGTCTCGGCAAGCGCTGGTGGAGCATCATGGCTCCTAGACTGAGCAGAGCAGAGAAAGAAAACACACACCTACCCCGTGGTCAGAGGAAGCTTCGTTCATTCATTCCTTCTGATGATTTCATGGTGCAGGTCGAAAGCGTTCATTCATCATTCCTGGGCCACTGCGGTTCTGCTAGGAGACCCCGGGACAACTGTCGCCCTCTGCACCGGAAGGGATGGGGAAAGCGCATGGAACTCAAACCTAGCAGAGCTTCGTTCTGAACAAAGGCTCGCGCAAGGCAAGCACCGTCCTTGCTGTTTTATTGTTTAGGTCCCATAGGTATTAATGTTTTTGGAGGGTTCATGCCCGGTGTCATCACAGTGTTCGGGGGTTGTTCCCCATGGCGCTAGGGGCGGTGGGGGGGCACACACGACTAGGGATTGAACCTGGGCCTCCTGCATAGAAAGCCTTGCTCAGCCCTTTGCGCTGTCTCCCCTTCTCTTATTTGTGCCTTTAGGGGTTACTCCCTGCAAGGCCTGGGGCCCTTTCAGCGCTCAGAGCCACTTGGGTTACACATGGTGTGCCTGGGGGGCGTGCAGTGTTGGGGTCCGCACTCAGGGCCTTTTCCGTGGCATGTGCTCTGCCTCTGAATCATATCCCGCCGGTCACTGAGATTTTTAAAATTAGACATGGCGTGAGTCACTTTACCCTCACAACAATCCTGACTTCAAAACCAGTATTCTGCCAACATTTTTCTTTCTTTCTCTTGGCTTTTTGGGTCACACCCAGCGATGCTCAGAGGTTACTCCTGGATCTGCACTCAGGAATCACTCCTGGCGGTGCTCAGGGGACCATATGGGAGGCCGAGGATTCAACCCAGGTCAGCCACATGCAAGGCAAAACACCTTACCAGCTGTACAATTGCTCCGGCTCCTCTGCCAACTTTTTTTTTTTTTTTTTTTTGCTTTTTGGGTCACACAGCGATGCTCAGGGGTTACTCCTGGCTCTGCACTCAGGAATTACTCCTGGCGGTGCTTGGGGAGCCATATGGGATCCAGGGATCGAACCCAGGCCGGCTGCGTGCAAGGCAAACGCCCTACCCGCTGGGCTATCGCTCCGGCCCCACCTCTGCCAACTTTTCAAGGACGGGAAATCAGTGAGAGAGATTCAGGCTGTGTTTCAGATCAACCCTAGGGATTTAGGCAGAGGCGGAGCCAGCACCCAAGATGTTCTTGCCATCTTGGTAGTGCTCAAGGCTGACCGCTGGCTCTGCGCTCAGGGATTACTCCTGCTGTTGCTCAGGGGACCATGTGGGGAATCGAGCCTGTGTCATCCACGTGTGAGGCAAGCGCCCTACCTACTGTACTATCACTCCAGCCCTGGTGCTTTCTTGGATCTACTGCTCAGGGACTCTGGGGTCTTGGCCAGAGGCAGCAGTTCTGGGTAACAAGAGCTTCCGTCTAGATTATTCTGGGAGCCGGGCTCCTCTGAGGTGGGGCCGGAGCTGGTGTATCCCACACGGCCTTTCTAAAGATAGCAGGGTGGGGATAGCAGGGTGGGTATGGTGTGGTGGTGGCTGAGGCTGGCCCAGGAATAGCCAAGTACTGCCGAGAGAGCAGCCCCGCCAGCCGTGAGTGACAGGAAGTCAGTCGGGACTATGTCTCTACCGGGTGGAGTCAGACCATGAATTGGTGACACTTTGGAGGCCGGACTGTGAGGGTTAACTCCACGGCCAAGATGCCAGAGCTTGGAAGGCTTGGGCTATGTATACTCTTTAAAATCGAGAAAAAGAACTGAAGAGACACTCCATGGGCTAGCGCAGCTAAGGGACGCCGGGATCCAGCCCCAGCACCTCACGGTCCCCTGAGCTGTGCCGGGAATGACCCCCAAGCACCGCCTCTGAACACCGCTGGGTGTGGACCCAAACCCAAATGAATGAATAAAATGTAGTAGCTATACTATGTTAGGAGTCACAGTGGTTGGAACTGTAACAATGATAACGACTAGTAATGGCAGTTACAGTCCCAACACCAGGACTACTGGTGATACTGGGAACGGGAAGAGGCGTGGCTCCAGATACAGTCCTAACCCTGCCGTTTGCTGGCGCCGTGGCTGTGGCTAGATGGTGTTGCTTATTTATTTATTATTATTTTGACTTTTGGGTCATACCTGGAGGTACTCAGGGTTACTCTTAGCGGTGCTGGAGGGATCACATGGGATGTGCGGGATTGACCCTGGGTTGGCCACGTGCCAGGCAAACGCCCTATCCGATGTACTATTGCTGTGGTCCCCTCGTATCGCCTTTCAGTTTGTCCCTTGTGAAAAACACTGGAGTGTTTTAAAGTTTTTTTTTTTCGGAGGAATAAATGAGCTTGTTTATACAAAACGCCCAGCGGCACAACTGGTCCCGACAGGGTCGCCGTGTTTCCTGGGTTCTGTTCCTGGGTCACACACAGTATCTCCTTTCATCGTCCTCACAGCCCCACTAGGTAGGGGGCTTGCCTCGTCCCATTTTGCAGGTGGTACACTGAGGCATGGGAAGGTGAGGCCCCACACGGCAGCTGGCCGGGGACCCGCCCTGCCTACTCCAGTGCTCTCAGCTACCAACTGAGTGGAGGCAGTTGTTTTGTGGAGCTGGTTATATGGGGGGCGGGGGGTGGCAGCCGATGTCCTCCCTGGAGGCCGGTACACACAGGGTGATGGCTGAGACCCAAGTTCTGATTGGGGTTGGGGCCCCTTCCCTGGGTGCCCTACTTCTCCCGGCACTCAGCGCCGGAAGTCGCCGTGTCCTCCTCTGGCCTCCAGTCCAAAAGGGTAGATGGTTCTGAGGCCCAGTGAAGGCTCCGAGACAGAGATGGAGACTTTGACAGCACCGTCCTTTGACGTTCTAAAACTGTGCACTCTGATGTGGTTCCTGGTGGCCCCCATCCAGGAACAACATCTCTGAAATGCAAATTAGAGGCGGAGTCCGGGGCTGTGGCAGGTGCCCTGCTGGGATGGGGACAGGCAGAGGACCTCCGCTGGGCCGGGGACACTGTGCTGTTTTCAAGCAGGGCCGGGTAGGGCCACAGGTGTGGAAGGCTGAAAGCCACTGCAGGAACCTGCCCTCTCCCATCTCTACCCGTGTGACCGACACTTGCCATGACAGTAGAGCTAGGAAGGGTAGAGTAGAACATTTCTGAGTCTCTGTCCTTCCATCCATCCTCCTGCCTGCCTTCTTTCCTTTATTCTACCCACCAGCCCATGCACCTTGTATCCAAAGTTGATCCATGTCCGCCCCATCCACGCAAGAAGCACTGGCAGAGAATGGTATCAGCTGCAGGGCCCCTGGTGAAGCCGTGGCTCTGAAACAGTGTACACAGTTATCCACAGGAGATTAAGTCATGGCCATCATGCCTGAGATGCTGTGTGGCCATTTGTTAGACTGGGCACATCTAAATGGATGTTCAGAAACGACTAAAAGGACAGTAGCTGATGCCATGTCGGATAGAGCTAAGAAGGGTAGGGTAGAACATTCCTGAGTCTCTGTCCTTCCGTCCATCCAGACGGAAGCACTCAAGGGCTACAACACTCTACCATTTTTCCTCTTTTTGTGGGGAGTCAGGTAGGAGGCGCACCAGCGGTGCGCAGGGCTTACTCCTTGCTGGGTGCTCAGGGGTAACTCCTGGCGGAACTCGGTAGACACACGCGAGTGCCAGGGTTGGCCAAACGCAAGGGAAACCCCCCTACCCACTGGACTTCCCTATTGCTGCGGCCCCTTGAGCCCTCTTTTTGGAAGAGGAAGTAACTGCATTTTGGGTCCCACCGGCGGTGCTCAGGAGTTCATCCTGGCTCTACACTCAGGAATTACTCCTGGAGGTGCTCAGGAGACCATAATAGACTGCCAGGGATGGAACCCGGTTTGGTCGTGTTCAAGGCAATTACACTATCGTTCTGGCCCGGAGGGAGTAACTTTTCACAGGAACTTGAACAGTCTCTGAAATGGTTTCAGCAAACTGCTTTGCAAAGTACAAAGCATTTCCCTAGCTCTTCCCACCTAGAAATGCCTGGGGAGCTTAAAGACCACGACTCCACCCCCAAGGCCCAGGCCTCCCCCCAGTGCATCGATTTCATGGGGTGCTGAGATTATAGGGGACTCTCTGTGACTCTGATGAAGTCATGGGGGCGGCCCCCGGGCAGAAGCTGTGAGTGACCACGTGAAGGCACTGGGTTCATCCAGGTTCACGGGGATACTCCCGGTGATGTCTTGTGGTTTTGAATCCTCGGGGAATTCTGCCAGGAAACGAGGCAAACAAAGCGTGGGCATGGGAGTTCACCCAGCCCCCTGGAGAGGTGGTGGCTGGGGTCAGCTGACCACAATGTCCACCACGGGCCTTGCGAATGTCAGAGTCCGGCAGAGCAAGGCTTCATGGCCAGCTCAGAAATGCTCCAAGACTCAACCTCTGTCTAAGCTGCCGCCCTGCGCTTACTCAAGGGCTCACGAGGCCCTCATGTGGCTCAAACTTGTTTCCAGCCTTGGAAAAACGGTGTCCGGAAAGCCCTTTAAATGCTTTCATTTCTCTCGGTGGCCCTCACGGCTTGTTTTGAGGCTTGGGTGCTTCTGTGTGTTTGTGAGCAGCTTCTGAGGAGCAGGATTCAGCTCCGACAGCCCGGGATGCGGACCAAAACATCTCATTTGAAAAATGACAAAGAACGCGGCGGGGCAGGGTTACCACACGTAATGAAGGAGAGGGCCAGGCTGGACCCGGAGGGAATGATGGAACACACCCGACGGACAGCGCGCCAGGGCTCCACTGCAGGCTCTAATTTGAGACTGGAGAAAGCCCTGGCTTTGTGATCTTCCCGCTGGTTGCTGAGCCACGGGCCTTTCACGTTCTCTGCCCTTCACCAGATGATGAAACATTTTTAACACGGAAGGCGTGGCCAGCCTATGCCTGAACTGGGAAACAACAGGAAAAGCACCCAGTGGGTCCTGAAGATCTGAGGGGGCGCGGGCACAGAGAAGCACAAGCTTCCAGGAGCTGGGCCTTAGCTCAGAGGGGTGCATCCTGCCTGCCGGCCCGAGGCAGAGGCGGCTCAGCAGGGACGGTGGCAACCGGAGCATGTGGCTCATGCGTGAGCTGTGCACGGAAACTTCATTTTGGGTTTGGGGCCATACGCACAGGTGCTCAGAGGGGACGTGTGGTGCTGGGGGGCTGAATCAGGGTTGGCTCCATGCAAGGCAAGTGCCTTAATCTCTGTCCTCTTGTTTGTGGGGGTTGGTGGGGGGGAGAGGAGGGGGGGAGGCGACACCTGGAGGTGCTCAGGGCTTTTCCACGCTCTGCACAGGGATACTCCTGGCGGGCTCAAGGATTAAACCTGGGTCAGTCGCAGGCAAGGCAAACGCCCTCCCTGTTCTACCAGCCCCCTTGCCAAGTCACCCCCCCCCGTGTGCTTTCCCCACTGAGTCCACAGCGTTCGATCTCCCCTAATCTCACGTCTGTCTCCTCAATCTCAGTTCCTTGGGAGGCGACACGGCTCTTGCCAGTCCACTATTTTGCAATGAGCAAGCGGAGTGTGGCCGTCTGTCCCGTGCCCCCTGGCTTCGCACCCCCGAAGTCTGGCTTTGTGAAACCTCTCCACCATTTCCCCTGCTTGGCTGGCCTGGCAAGACATGGCATCGCAGGCCAGCGTTTGGGGATGCCCCGGGGCCCTGGGCAGCGGTTTAGGGCGAGGAGGAATCTGAGACAAGACTGACTAGAGCAAACATTGTCTTACATTCTTTTATTGCTATATATATGCAGGTCTGCGTTATGTACAATAACGTTCAATTGGGCCAGCACACTGGGTGTCCGGGGGTCTCCTCCCTCCAGAGCAATGGAGGACGGTGTGTGCAGTAGTCTGTGGACGATCAAAGCAGATTTCATGCTGGCTTCAGTTTAGTGGCCAGACGATGGCTATTAAGGCGAGGACAGTGGGCAGGGAGGAAG
Organism: Cryptotis parvus; assembly: GCA_021461705.1. Lineage (NCBI taxonomy): Eukaryota > Metazoa > Chordata > Mammalia > Eulipotyphla > Soricidae > Cryptotis > Cryptotis parvus. Next base: position 41,234 of record JAJIBD010038609.1, read on the forward strand.
CACAGGACTCGAGCGAGGAACCTGTCTGCGCTGAGTGGAGCCACAGCGGGGCAGCGAGTGTTGTGGCATGTCAGAGCTGTGCTGTGGCAGTGCCAAGGGCTGCTGAGCATCTACGGGACTGTGGGCTGGCGGGGCTCATTTCTTCTCTGCCTCTCCTTTCTTGGGCTCTTGTTTCAGCTTGTAATCAGCCAGGGCGGCCTTGATGGCGTCTTCAGCCAGCACTGGAGAAACCAGAAGGCAAGAGGGTCTAAGTTTCTTTCTTTCCTTTATTATTTTTTTTTGGGGAGGGGGCTTGGGCCACACCCAGCAGTGCTCAGGGAACCACATGGGGTCGATGATTGAACCCAGGTCACCCGAGTGCAAGGCAAATGTCCTTGCTGTACTCTACCTCTGGCCCCCAGAGGCTCTAAGTTTCTGGGATGGGCTGAAATGATCTTAGGAATCTCGAGGCGCCGGGCTGCTGTGTAGTCAGCAGCATGGGTGCGTGCTGGGCGCCTGAGCCTTGCCTGCCGGTCAGCCCCTGGGGAGGCTGCGGAGCTGGCCGAGGGCTAAGACCTCCTGGGTCTCGGTGAGCCCCTGCGCTTCTGGCATCCTCACCTGGAAGATGGGGCAGTCGACCTTTCCTGCTGGGACAGTGCGGGGACTGTCATCAAGTATGACAGAGCTGGGACCCACAATTATCACTCAGCTGGCCGGCTGGGTCAGGCAGTCTTGTGGGTGGCACCACACTGGCCACCTCATACACTGGGGCGCCAAGCTGGACAGCAAGTGAGGTGAGAGAGCAGGAAGGGCAGCAGCAAGATACCAGGACGGCCTGGAGCAGGCAGAGGCTTTTCTGTACTGCGTGGGGACGTGGTAGGTGTGACCTTTACTCAGGGGCCTTGGAATCCTAGCTCCAGCCGAAAGGTCCCAGGTCTTCGATTCCCAGAGACAGTTCGCTGGTGCCTGGCCCAGCACCTCGGCTCTTGCTGGGTCTTAACTAACCCTGGCAAGGGGCGTGGTTTCTGCAGAGTCTGAACAGTGCAGGGGGGGGTGAGCCTCTAAGGTGCTCAAGCTACCATGTCTCACTCCGCCGACTCAAGATGGCTGAGAGAAGATGGGAAGGTTCAGACAGACAGAACGGAAACATTCCAGCATGGGACTCGGTACACTTTGTGCACATGCACTAGTAGCGCTAGCACACACACACACACACACGATATGTGCGCCCACATGTGCATGCTGCTGGTGCACTGGGCAGGAGTGACGACACCCTCAGGCTACAGGTATGGCCAAGGCTGCTGTCCCCCCTTCTGGCCCCTGCCTTGCCTGAGACGGGATCAGGATGGGCCTCTCACCCGCCTCTCCGGCTCTGCAATCCCAACTCCTCATCTGTTGGGGAGGGGAACGACACCCGTGATCGGGAGGATGTTCCAAAGGTTCAGAAGCGAAGCCACGCAGTACTCAGCCGATGTCTGGGCACCCCATGGTTGAGACCATGGGCGCTAACACGGAAGGCGGAGGCTATGGGGTGCTAATGTGGAAGGTCAGAGGACAGAGTCCCCGAGTGCTCACAGGACTACGAGGATAGACTCACTGACCGAAAGGGTCACCCACATCTTTAGAAGCACTCCCCACCGCGAGCAGGGGGCTGGGGCGGGCGCAGACTCACTGGAGCAGTGCAGCTTCACGGGGGGGGCAGGCAGAGCTCCTTGGCGATATCTGTGTTTTTTGATGGTCAGGGCTTCCCCTCCACCTAGGCGGTCCGGGAAGGAGGAACACGTCAGCAAGCTGTGCCTAGAGGGCCGGGCCGCTGGTGTGCTCCCGCCTGCTTACACGGGAAGCCAGGAGAGGCCTGAGAAGTCTGAGAAAATGGGCTACAGGCTGCTTTTACGGGCAGCGATTCCCAAGGGCTTTGTACCTTACACAGTTTAGCAGAGACCTGCAGCTCAAAGAGCCGCCTGCACGAGGGAGGCTGGCAGGCGGGCTAGGCGCCCGGTGGCACTTTGCCAGGAGTGTGGCAAAGGCAGGTGAGCCAGGGGATCAGTCTCACTAGGCTCCCTCCTCTGCCGCGAGGCCCAGGGCTCCACACTGAGAAGGTGCCCAAGGACATGGCACGCGCAGGAGGGTTGTGTCCATATGGGAAGGGAGGCACAATACCCACCCCCCAGCTTGCCAGCTCCGTGATTTAAGGAACCCAGGAGCTCAAGCTCAAAGACCTTGACCCCTCCCATTCCATGAGCACTCAGAGCGCCCCCTGGGGCCAGGTCCAGGGAAGGCAGGTGCCCACGTCATGCCAGAGAGGCCTGTTTTTCCCTGAGGTGCCACAAGGCCTGGAGCCACTCCAACAGGGGACACGGGGCCGGGCACGCCATGACGCAGCTCCCTGAACTTGGTTTCTGGGGGTCCTTGAGGCCTGGTTATTCTGAGATGAGAGGATTCTGGAAAGTCCAGTTCTCCTGTGGGCCTGGGACTGACTCTCTCGGCTGCCTACTGCTGGGAAAGTGGTTTTGGTGGTAGAAAGGAGAGAAAATGGGCCCCAATGACTGGAGGGGCCTGCGGGCGTGCCACCTGCAGGCTGTTCTCGTGCGTGCACAAGTGCATGCATCTGCTTTGCTCCTCGAATCTCTCCTTTAAGTCAGGCCTGGAGGTATTTTGTGATCCTTGTGAGTGACCTGTCAGCCTGCCTGAAACAGGACAGGCAGAAACAAGCAGAAGGACCACCAGGTCTGTCCCCGCCTGGACGGATGGGAGGGACACCAAAGCAGGCAGATCCCGGCCAGGGAGGGCGGAGGTAGAGCAGCAACCTTGGGGCGAGCCGAGGCTCTTTGAGAAATGTAATTAGAGGCACAACGTCACCAGTTGAATAAACCAACACCCCTGCACCCCCCCAACAATACTCCCAAATCACCCCGGTGTAGAGGGTCATCAAAACTGGAGTGAAGAAACAAACAAAAAATCCGAAGAGTGATATTTGGGGGACCATTGGTCCCCGGCCCCTCCACTTGTCCCCACGCTAAGGGAGGTTTGTGGGGACGTGGGCGCCAGCTTGGAAGCATCTTACCGTCTTCCCTTTCACCCATTCGGTGGCGAGGGGAGCTGGAGGCAATTGCTGAGCCACAGCCAAAGGTTTTGAACCTGGCGTCCACGATCTTCCCCTTCTCGTCCACCTGAATCTAGAGAAGAGACGGGAGCTCAGCGAAGGCTCCTGGTGCCACCCTCAGAACCTGGTTCTCATGGAGGGCTCCGAGATGGCTACAGCACCCTTTAGGCCATCTACCCTGGCCCTCAATATTTCTTGAAGCATCGGTGAGTCTTCATCGCTGGTCAATACTTTCTTCTGTGGGCACCAGACTGCACACAGAGGTTCCTTCCTGCGGCTTCTGCTTTCTGAGATAGGCCTCTGGCAAGCTGCCCGCCCAGTGTGAAGATACACAGGGTAGACAAGGCCAGTCATGGCCTTCGTGCCGTCTCTGACATGGGGGATGTTTGGTTTCCTGCATTGCTGGGCTCAAGGGCGACTGTTAGCTGTGGTTTTAGTTGGACTGGTAATATTCACAAGACCTCTGGCCCGGCTGCACTTGGACAGCCAGCTGCTGCTCTAATCACGCACTGACTCAGCCCATACTCCAGGAGTCCAGATGGGGACCCCAATGGGTGCTCTGCACGAGGGCTCTAAAAACTGGGAGGTGCTGGGTGAGCCAAGGGAGGATCACCAAGAGTCATACCTGCAGTTTCATCACGTCCCCACACGCTGGGGCCCCCACCAATCCAGTGCCAACATTTTTTGGATGTCTTGTCAAGGGAGCCCACGTTTCTCGGGTTTTCATAATGATCAACAACCTGAAATAGAGGGTGAAGAGAGGAGTTAGCGTGGGGATGGCTCAACGGGCTGGAGCATAAGCTTGCACGCTGGAGGTGGGGGGGTCCATCCCCAGCACCACTGGGACCCCTGGCAGACAGAATCCTGAGTTCAGGGCTGAGAGAAGCCCCTGGCCAGACCCCTAATGCACCCCACCCCGCTCCAAGCACCTTTTTTTCTATGTTGGTCTCTTAAAATTGAGGATAAGTTCTTCAAAAAAAAGCAAGGTGAATGTGACAATCACTAATTTTATTTATAGATTTATAGAATAGAAAAATAAATAGATCTACAGAAAAAATATCTTCATATTTCCTCAGAGCTCCATCCAAGAGAAAACCTGATCTTCCCCCCTTAAGTTTCATCAGTAAATGCTCGAGATGAGAACCTTCTACTGAGACTATACCACCTACACGGCAGAGCCTGGCAAGCTACCCGTGTTTTATTTACTTGTTATGCCAAAAAACTAGTAACAATTATGGACCTCAGTTCCATGTCCTGAAGAATGTTTTCAGGCTCCTCCTGTCCCTGGAGCAAGCAGATGCCCTTTGGTTACACTTGCTTGTGACAGGACTCATGGAGATGTTACTAGTGCCCACTCGAGCAAATCGATGAACAATGGGAAGACAGTGATAGAAAAAATAGATCTACTTTTTCTAGATAAAATACAAATTTTATCTAGGTAGGAGGCTGAAACCCTCAAGGTGAGTGGGAACGTGTCACCCAAAGTGTTTTCTTCATTTTTTTCCCCAAAGTATTTTTGTGTCCTCAAAGGACATTTAGAGATTTGAGACTTGATCACTTGAATCCCGTTATTCATCGATTAGCTCAAGTGGGTACCAGTAACATTTCCATTTGACCCTATCACGTGCCAGTGTAGCCCAATGGCATCTGCTTGCTTCAGGTATACGAAGAGCCTCAAACCGTTCCTTCAGGGAGATTTGAGACACTGGTGAAAAAATAAGGAAATGCTCATCTTTGTTCCAGAGTGTTCAAACCCCCCAATAACTGGGGGCCGGAGCGATAGCCCAGCGGGTAGGGTGTTTGCCTTGCACGCGCCAGCCTGTGTCGGCCCGGGTTCGATTCCCGGCATCCCATATGGTCCCCTGAGCACCGCCAGGAGCGATTCCTGAGTGCAGAGCCAGGAGTAACCCCTGAGCATTGCCGGGTGTGACCCAAAAAAGCAAAAAAAAAAAAAAAAAAAAAAAAACCAATAACAATTGCTTGATCTTTACCCACTGAAGCCAGTAGATCCTGGCACTTTATGTATTATGTACGTGTGTATACAAACACAAATATTTTTAAATATAATGGTTATTACTTACAAATTCTAAGAATAACTGCAATCCACCAATAGTAGGTGCAAACCTCCCTGGGACTTTCCCAGTCGGGCAGGACCAAATGCCAGCCCAGAGCTACAGCGCCCCTGGAGGCGCAAATTAGAATGCTCGGCCACACGGCAACACAAACACCTGGGCCACGTGTCCAACACAAACAGGGTGGGGAGGAGCGAAGTCCAGGGCAGCCGCGGAGCCCAGCGGGAATCCAAGCGCTGCCCTGGGCACCCCTTTGGGCGAAGGATCTCATCTGTCAACCTTCCAGTCCCTTGCCAAGCCCGGGTTTTTTAAGTATTATTTTTGCTTTTTAGGTCACAACCGGTGATGCTCAGGAATTACTCCTGGCACTGCGTGGGGGACCCTATGGGATGCGGGGATCGAACCCGGGTGGGCCGCGTGCAGGGGAAACGCCCTCCCCGCAGTGCTGTCGCTCCAGCCCCGGGTTTGACTCCGCGATGCTCCCCCATCGCGCCGGTTTTGGGGAGTTTATGTGCCCCCAAGTGTTAAAGACTCTCACGCCTAGTCTTTGGGGCGCCCAGGGAAAGCCAAGGCCGGCAACATCCCGCCTCTTCCTCTCCCGCCCACCCCAGCTCCTAAAACCCTCCAAAAAAACAAACAAAAATCACTCCACCCAGGTGGAAAAAATAGGACAGCGGGGGAGGCGAACGGGGGTGGGGAGTCGATCCCCGGGACCCCAGATGGTCCTCGAGCCCGGAGGAGGCCCTGGGCACCGCCGGGTGTGGCCCGCAAAGCAACACCGCCACCAAAACAAACACAGCCAGGGTGTGTTGCTCGCCGGCTGCCAGCGGAAGGGGCCTCCCACCGCCTCCAGCCCCACCCAAGGGGCTCCCGGGCTGTGTCCAGACCCCACGGCCACGACCCCACAAGGGGGTCCTCGCCTGGGGGGGCTGCACAAACGCAGAAGGAGGGGCTGGGCCGCGACTGGCCCAAGGTCACTAGGTCTAGAGGGTCTGATGGCGGGGGTGCACGGAGTCGTGTCGTCCAGGAGCGGTCAGGGTCACTGTGCGGCCGAGGCCGGGTCGGGTGACCAGGCTTCGACCCCGTGACCGGCGTCGAGCGTTGCACCTGCCCGGGGAGCCGCAGGAGCGTCCCCCGCCTGCGCAGAAGCCCGGCGCCGGGGCCTCCGCGTCCCCCGCCGCTGTCCGCACTCCCGCCCCTACCTTCTTGTGATAGAGTCGGGCAGGGGCGGAGAGTTCCCGGGCCGGCAGGCGCGGGCTGCCCAGCAGCAGGGGCCGACGCCGCCCGCCGCAGACGGCCCGCTCCAGCCGCCGCCATCTTGCGGGCTCGCGCCTGCGCGGGACCGACCGTCGGCCCGAGGCCCCGCCCCGAAGCGCGCGGCGCGTCCTCTGACGTCACCGCGACTGGGCGCATGCGTCCAGCGTTTTGGCCCGGCCGGGCCCCCGCCTTTCCGGGGCGGGCGGGGTGCGGAGCGGGAAGGTCTGAAGTTGCTGGTTCTCGCCACGGCGCGGTGGGGGACTCAGAGGCTGCTCGGGCTGCTCGAGTCTCCTTTCTTTACCCTAGCCTGGCTTTAAGGAAATCGAGGTTTTAAGTGGTTTAGTAACTAACTTATCCGAGGTTGCAGGAGGCTGTTTTTGGTTGGGTTGGAATTTGCAATTGGGGCGAGTGACGTCATCCTGCTACCCCCACGAGTTTTAAAAATGGTCTTTGGAAAGATTTGAGAACAAATGTTTCATCCACTGAGCACCTAATACGCGTCATAGAAGGCTTTGGAGCCAATGAAAACAATTCTTTTTTTTTTTTTTTTTTTGCTTTTTTGGGTCACACCTGGCAATGCTCAGGGGTTTCTCCTGGCTCTGCACTCAGGAATTACTCCTGGCAGTGCTCGGGGACCATATGGGATGCCGGGGATCGAACCCAGGCCGGCACAGGCCGGCCACGTGCAAGGCAAGCGCCCTACCCGCTGGGCTATCGCTCCAGCCCTGAAAACAATTCTTGATGCAACTTAAGCTTACTAGAGAAAGAAAAAAACAGTGAAAACCCAGCAATGCCTTGCTTTTTTCTCACTATCACTATCACTATCCTCCAGTTGATCATCTATTTGCTCGAGCGGGCACCAGTAACATCTCCATATGTCCTGTCTCATGCTAGTAGAGCCCAAGGGCATTTGCTCGCTCCAGGAACATAAGAGCCTCAAACCATTATATTAGGTCATGGGAATGACCTAATATAATTGTTTCTGGTATTTGGCATATCAAAAACAACACGGGCAGCTTGCCAGGCTTGCCGTGCAGGTGGCATACCCTGTAGTCACCTCTAAATATAGCATTTATAGATGAACCGCGTGGCCGCTTGCGGCATGAGAGATGGGCTTTGATAGGCTGTTGCTGGGTGGAGTTCTGACGAGAGGGAAGTCCGGATGTGGAAAATGGCAGCCCGATGGAGTGGCGGGGGGCTCATCTGGCTTGTTGTGCGGCTCTGCTGGGGTGGTGGGCCAGGGCTAGAACCCGCCATCCCCCCCCTGGCGCCTCATGAGCGGCTGGGCACAGGGAGAGCAAGTAGCAACTCTGCCCCATGTCTGTAAGTCTCTGGATCAGAATACTTGCTTTTTATTTTATTTATTTTTTATTTGTTGGGTCACACCCGGCAATGCTCAGGGGTGACTCCTGGCTCTGCACTCAGGAATTACTCCTGGCAGTGCTTGGGGAACCATATGGGATGCCGGGGATCGAACCCAGGTGGCCGTGTGCAAAGGCAAACCCCTACCCACTGTGCTATCGCTCTGGCCCCTGCTTTGCTTTTTAAAGGGACGCTTAATAAGGAAAACAAACAGATTTTCAGAATGTGTCTATCTTATTTTTATGTAAAAAACAAACTCAAAAATTACATGAAAAAAGTAGCTTCTAAATATTTAGAATAATTTACCGTTATTGGTTTGCAGAGTACGAGCTCATAAGATTAAGTCTATTTAACGCCTTAAGGCATCAGGAATTAATAAAGGAGAGGGATCGCGCTGGGAATGGGATTTCTCAAGAACGGTGTAATCGCTCCTTTCCCGAGAAGTTGGATTTTATTGGCGCTCGACGTTCAGTTGCTGGGGAGACAACCACGCGTCCGGTTAGACTAAGCCTTAAGGCATTTGTCCCAACATCATTTTGACCTGCTCAAGATGGCGCCAAATCCTTAACTAGAGACATCACGCTCACTCGGTAACTTCCGGCGGCTTTCACTTCCGGTACAAAGACCCAACTTCTGCCCGAAGTTTGTGCCAGTACTCATGCCAGGAGAGTTGAGCGTTTTCTCATAGGAGGACCTTTCCCGTCCCATTAGAAATAGGAATGCCGTAGAGTTGGAGAATTTCCCGTCACAAGACGCTTCCCGTTTCCCAGTTTAAGAACGAGAGTGCGGAATTTTGATCAGGCGCGCGCCGTGGGCAGCCCAGGCTTCCGCCGGTCTTTTGGCGGCCCGTTGAAGACCCCAGATCCCTGGGTGCGCAAGATGGCGACGGCGGCTGCGAGCTCGGCTTCGGAGCCAGAGCCTGAGCCCAAGGCCGGCCCCAAAGCTGAGGGAGAGGAGGACGAGGTGAAACCCACCAAGACCAAGAGGAAGGTGCTGTCGCGGGCGGTGGCCGCGGCGACCTCACATAGGCCATGGGGCCGGAGTGGGACCGGCAGGAGGAAGGCGTGAGCGAGAGCGACGGAGATGAGGACTACGCCATGGCCTCCTCGGCCGACAGCTCCCCGGGCGAGTACGAGTGGGAGTACGACGAGGAGGAGGAGAAGAACCAGCTGGAGATCGAGCGTCTGGAAGAGCAGGTGCTCCGTGGCGCTTTTCCTGGGGTCCTCCTCTCCCGGGACCCCGGAGGCCGGGGCTCCGGGCTGCAGGAGGGGCGGGGGCGGCCTGCCCTCAGGGACCGGTCACCGCGGGGAGGGACTTGGCCTTTTTCGCGCACGGTGGCTCTTGATCGTGGCTTGGGTCCACGCGCCGCCCGGCGGGAAAACACGACTCGGGGGGCAGACGCCGCCGTGGGTGGGCGTGCACCGTGGACACGAGGACCAGACGAGAGAAGGAACTGGGGGAGAGCTGGGCTGGGTCCCCGCGTTTGCTTCTGCGCACCCCACCCAAAGTGCTGGGCGAGTTCCTGAGCTGCTGCAGCCCCCGGCCTTTGCACCCCAGCCCCACCTACTGCTTAGGCGCACGGGGGGTTAAGTTTGGGGTAGCCCCCAAGTTCTCAGCAGTGAGAGGAGGATGAGTCGGGCACAGATCAGGAAAGGGGGGCATTTTTATCCCCCAGTGGTGTGAAGGGGGCTGGAGGCAGGAAAATGGGCAGAGGGGAGGCCCGATTTCGGTTTTCTGCAGAGCACCGTGCGGTGGGCGCCTGCGAGGAGCTATGGCCTTGGTTTAGGGTCAGTTTCCCGTATATTCCCAGGTGGCAACATGCCCTCGCGCGGTCTCGGTGTGCAAGAGAACGAGGGAAGCCCTTTGGGCTGCTGGGGCCCAGGAAGGGGGCATGGAGTGGATTTGGAGGGACTCCTGGAAGAGCTGAACCTGGGTCCTGTTTGACAGATGGAGAAGCAGAAGCTCAGAGTGACCCGTTGTCACAGGGCAGTCTCTGGGCCGGAAGTTGTTTTGCGGGTTGCTCCCTTAGCCCGAGTGGGTATCGCTTGCCAACGGCTTCGTGGGGATGGGATGTTTTGGTCGAGTGTTTAAGCGGTGATGACGTCTTTGGTGTGGCTCATCCCACGCATTGTCACTATGACAAAGGAACTGATTCGATTGGGCAGATGGTTACCGTTTTGGCCTTTTTCTGAGTAAATTGGGGTATGCGGTCAGTTTTTCTTGACTGAGCAAATGCAAGATGGGGGTCCCAGGTTGATATTGCCCCTGTCTTTGGGGGAATCTGTTCTGCAGGCTTAAAGCCTTTTTGGGGGTGGGTCTGGGGTGGGGGATAGTCTTGGGTCGCATGTGGTGGCTCCTGCTGGTGCTTGTGGGACCTTGTGGTGCCCAAAATTAAACTGGGCCGTGCACGCTGTCCTTCCGTGAGGGATGGGAAGCCAGGCTTACTGACTTACTCAGTGGGACTTGGTGCCAAGGTTAGGACCCTGGGTGAGGGCCTCTCGCTTACTTTGGAGGAGAATGGGTCAACACAGGTTTCCTGGCTACGCAGTCCACTGCGGAGTGTCCTGTGAATGCCACGGAGGTCAGTTAGGACCGTTAGGCTGACCACACCTCAGCCTCTAGCCACAGCTCTCCGGCACGGAGCGAGTAGCTTGCACGCGAGCCTTTTCGGGAGCGTTGACGGTTAACCGTGGCTTCTGTCCCTGTAACCCAAGCAAAGATTTTCTTTTATTCGGATCTGAAACTCAAAACATCTCCTCAAGGGTCTTGGGAAGACTTGGGGGCACAGAACAGGGCAGCGTGTGTGGCCCGGCCGGGCTCTGGGAGGGCATCGCACAGCCTAGCTCAGCTCTGCCTGTGGCATCCCAGTTGGTCCGTTTTTCCTTTTGGTTTTGGGGCCACACCCTGCTTTGCTCAGGACTGGCTTTTGGCTCTGTTCCTGGGCATCATGCCTGGGGCTCAGGGAGAGTATCGGGTTGCCCAGGAGTGACCGGCTTTGGTCATGTCTAAGGCAAACACCTTCTCTGCCCCCGCCCCAGTCGGTGAATTGGAGGTGTCTCTCGCACGGCCTGTGGAGCTCATAGCCTCATACGCCCAGAGCTCCTGGTGCAGTTGACATGTGGCGGGTGCCGTGAGGAGGTTTGTCCCTTCTGCGGCCTCTGCTTTTCCTCCAGGCCGCTGTTATTCCTCTGTCCTGTTCCGGGGCAGGGTGGGCAGGAGGTGGGGTGTCAGCAGTGGACCTTGGACCTCACAGTGTCCCTGCGCAGTCTCCTCTCGCTCTCCGGGTAGAGACGCTCCGGGACCAGAAGAGACCAGCACAGCCCCGCACTGCTGTCCCTGATGGCCTCTGAAGGGGCGCCCATACTTCTTGCCTGCCCCTGAAGTACATACTCTCAGGGTTCTTCCACGTAGAGTAGAGCCGATATTTTGTCCTTAAAAAAATTCAGATATTTAGGCCCCAGATTTGATCTTCGGCAATGAAAAACAAACCCAGGTGTTTATACCGAAACCTCCCTAGAGACAGTTTCTCTGCTCAGTGACTTCCTGGGAGCCACATTGTTCCGCTTCCCCATCTGCCGCCACCCTCCTGGGCCCCTGCCTGCAGCAGCGACTCCCCGCAGCCTCACTCCTGCTCACAGACCACCTTCCCATTAGATCCGTGTGGGCTAAGCGCGAAGAGGTGACCGGCAGTGACAGGGAGGGCCTCTTGCATGAGGTTCAGTGAGCAGAGTTCATCTTCTCCAAACGTCATTTTGGTGTTCCCCAAGCTGACGTGTTGGACAGCTCGTCGGAAACCTCTGTGCGTCATGAAGGCCCCTGCCCGGCACTGACTTTCTTGAATCCGTGAAGTCTTTCTTTTGACTTTGGGGTTCGATCTGGCTCTATGCTCAGGGGTCATTTCTGGCAGCGCTCTGGACCATATACAGTCGTGTACAGTTCTGGTGATCAGCTGGGCTTGACTGCACACGAGGCAGGGACCTTCACCCCTGTCTTATCTTTCCAGCCCAAACTTGTCATCTGGGCACCAGGGACCCGGCTCGGGTAGACTACATGCCTTTCATGTGTTAGACCCTGGGCTTGGTTCCAGCCACAATACAACCAAACAAAATCAAATCAGGGGCTTTGAAAAAGCTGCTGCGGTGAAAGAAAGGCCGGCTCCGGTCAGAAGGTCCCGACATGGGGAGAAGGGGCTTGAACGCTATGCAGCTGGCGGGCCTGCGGGTTACTGAGGTAATGAAGCACTCACAGAACTCGGCAACAGAAACAAACTGCCCCACCAGATAATGGGGAGGGACTGAATAGAGCCTGTCAAAGACCCCCAGAGCCCAGCAAGCACATGAGAGTGTTCGTCCATGGAGGATCAGGAAAACGTGTTCGTCAGAGGATAACGAGATGTTACCCCACACCAGGGAAACTGGCTGGATCAGAAAGTCTGGAAGCAGCCAGGAGTATGGGAAGGAAAGGGATCTTCACCCTTTGCTCCTGGGGATGTCTTCTGACCCGGGCACTATGGGAAATAGCTTTGTATTATGGTGCTCAGGGGTTACTCCTGACTCTGCGCTCTCTAAATACTCTTCGAGGTGCTCAGGGGACCAGTGGGGATGCCGTGGCTCAAACCCGGGTCAGCCCCTGTGCAAGGCAAGCGTACTATCTGCTGTGTTATCTCTCCAGCCCTCCATGGAAAATAGTATTGCAGCCTCTGGAAATATTAAGAATGGGACTTTCGTGTACTCTGCTCCATGATGTCCATCCCAGGAAAATCCACCCATGAACTTGAGAAGCTGTCTGGAGCCCTCTGCCCATCACAGTGCTGTTATAACAGCCAAGGTCTGGAAATGCCCATGTGCACAGTAACTGACGAGCAGGCAAAGAAGCGGAGCTGTCTGCACACTGGAGCTCTTAGCCCTGGGAAAAGATGGAGTCCTGCCTTGCGTTACAGTGTCAGTGCAGCTAGCAAGGGCCACATTCAGTGCAGAAAAAGTTTCATGTGGGCCCTGCCCGTGAGCTGCCCGCGGGCCAGCACAGGGCCTCACGGAAGGCTGGGGAGGCTGGCGCTCGGCCTGCGCCGGGCCTAGCTGACCATGGAACCCCGAGGAGGGCAGATGGGTTTTGGGAGTGGGCCCGTCGCCTCTGAGGGGTCCCGGAAGCAGCCAGATGTGACTGCGCCCACCACACTAGCCACCATGTTTGCTGTCCGGACGCTGCGAACGGCCTCAGACCAGATCAACAGAGCAAAGCCAGTTCGAGCCCAGGTAGGCGGCTCCAAGAGGCGGGAATCACCGGGAAGTCGTCAGTGGAGGCGTGGTCGTCCCTTCCCCTCCATCTTGTCGGACCTGGTGGCCCTGCCCGGCGAGCTGCCCACGGGCCAGCACAGGGCCTCACGGAAGGCTGGGGAGGCTGGCGCTTCGCCCCGGGCCTAGCTGACCATGGAACCCCGAGGAGGGCAGATGGGTTTTTGGGAGTGGGCCCGTCGCCTCTGAGGGGTCCCGGAAGCAGCCAGATGTGACTCGCCCACCACACTAGCCACCATGTTTGCTGTCCGGACGCTGCGAAAGCGGCCTCAGACCAGATCAACAGAGCAAAGCCAGTTCGAGCCCAGGTAGGCGGCTCCAAGAGGCGGGAATCACTGGGAAGTCGTCAGATGGAGGCGTGGTCGTCCCTTCCCCCTCCATCTTGTCGAGCCTGGTGGCCCTGCCCGCGAGCTGCCCACGGGCCAGCACAGGGCCTCCACGGACGGCTGGGGGAGGCTGGCGCTCAGCTCGCGCCGGGCCTAGCTGACCATGGAACCCGAGGAGGGCAGATGGGTTTTGGGAGTGGGCCCGTCGCCTCTGAGGGGTCCCGGAAGCAGCCGGATGAGACTCGCCCATCACACTAGCCACCATTTTTGCTGTCGGACGCTGCGAAACGGCCTCAGACCAGATCAACAGAGCAAAGCCAGTTCGAGCTCAGGTCACGCGCCGCTTGCGCGTGTCCACTAAAATAGTGAAACAGTAATGTCTTTTAATGCACCGCAGTCAGCGAAGAGCAGGAAAGTTTGTTGGGAAGGAGATATAAAGAAGAAAGAAATGACATACAGAACCCGCCAAGTGGTTGAGGGTGCGGGAGGGGGAGGCGAGGTGGGGACATTGGTGATGGGAGATGGGTTTGGGCGGAGGGTGCGTGTTGGAACACTGTAGAACCAAAGCTCTACATGAGCATCTTTCAATTAAAAAAAAAGGTGGAATCTTCCACAAACATGTGGGAATCAGTGGTTAGGTAAGACAGAGAAGGGAACAGTGTGCTAATATTTGTCAAAAATGATAATACCAGTCTAGAACTGAGCATTGAATATAGGAAAAAGATATACATGATGATCTCTGAATGTATGTATTGCAATCCACAATGTGTAAGAGAGAGAGAAAAAGAGAGAGAGAAGAGATAAAGAATTTACCATAGAGGCGGGCTGGGGGAGGGGGGGGGAAGTGGGGACATTGGTGTTGGGAAATGGGCACTGGTGGAGGGATAGGTGCTGGAACACTGTATGCGGAAACCCAAACATGAACATCTTTGTAATTGTATATCACATGGCGGTGTAATAAAATATTAAAAAAAAAAAAAAAAAAAAAGTTTCATGTGCAAGATACAGAGAAACCCAGCAAGGGACCGAGCCAAACAAAAGTGAACCCTGGGACTCTCAAGCCCAGTGCCCAGCCAGGAAACATTGTTCTAAACTTCAGTTTGAAGTTTCTTTTTTTAAAATTAAAAAAAATTTTTTTTTTTTTTTTTTTTGGGTCACACCCGGCAATGTTCAGGGATTACTCCTGGTTCTATACTCAGGAATTACTCCTGGCGGTGCTCGGGGGACGTATGGGACGCTGAGGATCGAACCTGGGTCAGCCGTGTACAAGCACCTGCTGTGCTCTCGCCTCGGCCCCAGTTTGAAGTTTCTAATCCACTCCTAAAGCCTTAGTTGCTGCCCTCCGCATCGGCAACTCCCAGCCTAGCCGTTCCTGTTTCCCCCAACAGTGCTATTTCTTTGTTGCTGTTTGTGGCACGTTATTAAATTCCCTTCTAAAATCCTTACAGCCTTTTCCATCAGGAGCCAATGGTTTTCCCTTTTTATAGCTAGGACCTGGAGGTGTGCCAGGGTGAATGATCTCTTGAGGTCACGTTTCCTTTTTACTGCCTCCACTAGACCGATTCCTGTGCTTCAGAGAGCCCAGAGCTCTCCAACAGGAGGCGGGACCCAGGCCAAGGAATCTGAGGGTTTGCCAACCTGCCCGAGGGCTCCACTCCTCTCTTGGCCTCCCCTCCTCTTGGAGCCCGCTCCGGACTCTCCCTGGGCTCGCTGACGACTCTGCAGCCCAGGAGGATGGTTTTGGTTGGTTGCCGGGGTGACAGGTGGAGTTATTTTGATGGAGGGGCTTGACGTGTCACCTTCTTCTGCCTCTCAGCTGTCGATCAACGTCTATGACTACAACTGCCACGTGGACCTGATCCGGCTGCTGCGGCTGGAAGGGGAGCTCACCAAAGTGCGCATGGCCGCCAGAAGATGAGTGAGATCTTCCCTCTGACCGGAAGGTGAGGATCTCTTAGCGGAGAGGCCGGAAACCCGTTTGTGTCGGCATGGCTAGGAACCCCTCTGGGACCGAGCTCCGCGGTGGAGGGTGGAGGGTGGCTGTGCGCTGGCGCCTCGCGGCTCCTTCCGTGCGGGTGCTGGTAGTGCAGCGGTGGCCGTTGTCTTTGCAGAGCTGTGGCTGGAATGGCTGCGTGGCGAGACCAGCATGGCCCTGGACGGCCTGGGCGCGAGCACGTGTCTGAACTTTCGAGAAGGCCGTGAAGGACTACATCTGTGAGTGGCCGGGCCCTCTGGCGGGGGTCTGCCCGCCCATACCTGCCCCGCCGGGGCGCTTGCCCGGTGGGCGGAGACGGGATAGCTTCCGAGAGTCTCCTCGGGAAGCAACAGCGAGTCTGCGGGCTTCCCTGGCCTCCCGAGGGCTTGGGGCCATTTCCACTGTGCTTTGCGTTGGGAGGCAGCTTGACGTTGGTCAGTGACAGTAGTAACGACAGGCGTTCTTTGGAACGCAGGCCCGGGCAAACACGCTCATTTCTCTTTGCCTTTTCCCTGCAGACTCCCCTCCCTCCCGTGCGGCACTTTTCTTCCCTTTCACGTTTACTTGGAATGTTGTGAGTTTCCAATCCTGAACTGATGGGACAAACGTCTCTCAAACGTAGGTCCTAACATCTGCCTCGAGTACGGCCAGTACTCCGTTGGCGGGATTGGTCAGAAAGGTGGCCTGGAGAAAGTCCGCTCCGTGTTTGAAAGGGCACTGTCGTCCGTCGGCCTGCATATAACCAAAGGACTGTGCCATCTGGGAGGCTTACCGGGAGTTCGAGGAGCGACAGGAAGCTTTTCGCCCGGGTGAGTGTTCTCGCCATGTTACGCCTTTGAATAGTCAGGGTTGCTTCAGCGTGGCCTTTGACAGTCCCTTTGGGGGACAGCGTGAAGATAAACTGGCAAGAAGGATTTTGACTAAAAATAAAGTTGGCGCAGTTTCTGATGTTTACAAATACCTGCTGCTTTAACATGGTTCAGAGATGTACCGAGAATAGCCATGCCACTAAAAGCCTACGTGTATTATGTATGCTTATGGCTCAGAGATTCGACCCCCTCTTCAAATCATGTTTTAGACTGATGGAAATCCGCAGTTCCCTTATTCATTGTGTTTGCTTGTGGTTAATGTTGAAACAGAATTGAGATTTCAGTGACTAGGATCATTGTTCTTAAAGTAGTCCAGTCCCTTTTTCAGAAAAATCTTCACCGATGCCTTCCGCTGCCCCTGCATAAGGCATCAGGGCTAAAGCCTGACTTGATTCTGTTCCCTGCTGTTGTTCACGAGCCCCGCCTGACTCCGCTCTCTCTCCCCAAAC